>BGPR01012262.1:0-45623 GCA_013235015.1 Araneus ventricosus
GCTGAAGGTTTGTAGGAAATATTTAACTTAAAATAAAAATTTTGTGCTAAAGTACTGCATTTACAAGCATAAGGTAACTTATCATTTTCAAATTTTTTTCTTTCAAAAGAATATTTATTTTATCTTTCTAATTCCCACATTAAAATTCATATTTTTATACTCTTTCATAGATAGGTATTTCAACTCTTCAATAGACATTTATTTGAATAAGGTTTGTTTTGTTTTTTAAGTCCTTTTCTTTCTAATATATTCCAATTTTGAAAATTTTCATATAGATGCTGCTATCAAATCCTTTGAATCTCTGCTCTTGATCTGTTGGTATATGCCCATCTTGGCTCTTTCTCAGTTTTGTGTCTTGAATCTTTCAAACAATTTACAAAAGAGATGGGAATTAAAATTAACTAATACTTTATTTGTATGCAATGATAACAGATGGATTAATAATTATCAATTTAATGAAAGAAATATTAACCTTTTTCCTCATTTTTTTTTTTCTCTTCAATAAATAATTACAAAATATGTACTGAAGAAAGCATCTATGATAATAATGAAACTCAGGCATCTTTTTAAAATTGTTTATCTCCTAGTATCTTGATAGCAGCTTTGACTCATTTTGAAATTCTAATATTAACATTAATTACAATCCTTGAATTATCCAAATTGCAAAACCATTAACTCAAAATAAATAAAATGAGCTGTTCACCAACCAAAAATAAAATAGCGTTTATTATGATACAGGCAATTTTTAGATGTAACCACTAAGTACATGACATTTACTGAATTCAGATTAGTAGAAAACTCAACGCTTATGAAGAAAATGGGGATACCCAGCGAGAGAAACACGCAAAAACAATCCGTGATTTATAGAAAATCATTCTAATTTCAAATATTTCCAATGAAATTACATAAAAAATTTATTTATTTAAATATTGAGGGTGAAAGATGCACCGAAATAAGCAGAAATGATGATGCATCTGAAACGCGACTCTCATTGTCCCAGTAGATTTTGACATCATAGTATGCTTCCTTCACATACTTTCTTTTCGCTACTTTTGTACCATGTTTTGATTCAAGGCGTTTTGTACTAGCTTACATTTTAGAAGTGTAGTTTTTGGCTTTTTACTTCATTCAATGTTTAATTTCTCATAATGGATATTTATTTTGTATAAGGTAAATCGGATAATTTGCCAAGGATTGATTCTACAATGATATAAAGAAATATCACACAAAAAACGCCGCTCATAAATTATCTCATAAGAAAGCTGTCGCGGCTCCTTTGAATGCATTCAGTAACCGAACAAAGCTCTATACTATACCACAATAGATCTTGCCTTAGAAATATGTGGTAGGTTTTCAAAAAAGGCCAGGAAACAATAAATTGAAGAGGGATCCTCAGATTCCTCGAGAAGACTTACATTTCTGTCGCATACAAAGAATGAAAAGCTAAGAACCTGATTTTGCATAATCTGTGAAATTTCATATGCCTACAAAAAAAGGGGGGGGTTATAATTCTTCAGGAAGTTCTGTCAAAATAAATTGAAATAAACGGGTTTTTTTTTTATACAAGTGTGCCTTTGAAAAAATTAATTTTATTTATATTTATTACTCTGCTATGAAGAATATAAATTATTTCCCTTGTACAAGTATTAATTTTTTAAGATATTAGTTAATAGTAATTACTATAAAGAACTGCAAAAATAATCCTATAAACAGGATGAGATTGGCAAAAAAGCAAAAAGACTGAAATATACGCTAAAGCAAAAATTTGTACCATAATTTATATACAAAGAAGTAAAACGCAACATGATGAAAATATTACACTATAATAATTAATAACTTAATTATTTATAATCTCGCATGTATAAATAAGAAAAATATTAAATCATTCACATTAAAAGTTAACAAACAAGTTTAATACATCATCAGGAGCATCTTTCAAATATAAAATTAGACATTAAACATATTTACCACCTATATACATCACTGAGATGCAACATTCACCCAACATAAGTCTGAGAAGAATTATATTTAATAGCCTTGATAAAGCCTCAAAAAATAAATAAAAAATAAGGACAAATAATTTCTTTACTCATGCATTTGTGTAAAGTGCATTAACTCTTTTATAAATTATGATAATGTATCATATACTGAATTCTGTTTTATTTCTTTTATTTGTATAAATTCTTGCAAAAGTAACAGCAATAATGATTTTGCACCTTATACACTGAGAGGGGTAGAGAAATTGTACAGTTACAATGACAGATTCATTTAGCATTATTGTTATTTAAACATTTCCCTAATTGTTCAAGAAGTGATTTTCTTTCTGCTTTTTTTTATTTGTGTGACTTTGTTGGTAACAGATCTCCATTAACATATTTCACCCCCCCTGTTTTGAGGGCTCCTACCTTGACAAATTTTCTTCAATATAGATGTGTTTGCACGTGCCTGCAAGTTTATTTTCAATAAAGGATCATTTTTTTTTTTGCACAGTCTTCATTAGTATCTCTGTTTAATTACAATACTGGCATAGTTGTTGGGACTACATTATTCTAGAATGTCTAGGTAAATCATCTGTTTTATTTTGAGAAGATTTTTTTTATGTCTTATTCTGCATTTTTACGCATTTGCAGACAACTTTTAGCTGGCTCTTTGACAGGAGTTTTTCTTTTTTTTTATGTAGTTTATTTATTTGTTTTGTCTGCTTTTTTTTTTATTTCTTCTTTCATCTTGGTATGTCCTACAAGATGACTTCAAGTTAACTAATTTTTTTTCAACATTTTCATACAAAAAAATTTTTTTTGAAAAATATGCCACAGAGGTTTTTTTTCTGCAAAAAGGTGGTACTAATACTTTGAATGGCACTGAATGTTGAATGTCCATCCTTGTAGAGCTTGCTGATATCGTTGATTCTGTCAGTGAAGATGAATCAGCTGGAGCTCTAGCCGGTGGAGTTGTCAAGACTGTTGAGTATATTTTCCCAGAATTTTCTTTCGAACGAAGATAGGAATACCGTTTCGTCTTTTGTGTAAAAGCGGAATTTTCAGAATAAAAGGCAAATTTTTTGTAGGAAGGAAAATCGGAACCGGGAAAAAAAAGAACGGATTTTTGATAGGAAAAAAAAAGATTTTTTAAAAAAACGGAATTTCTCTCCAAAATAACAAAGTTTAAAGAATCATCCCTGTATAAAGAAATATACATTTATAATAATATTCAAACACGACCGACGCAACTACTCTAGGAATTTAAGGCTACTATGTAAATGACAAACCTAGATGTACAGTGAGATAAATTTATCTTATCTTTTCAATTGTAATAATTGATAAGTAAATTGACTTTGAAGACTGGTGTTGATTTTGAATAGACTCATTGAATTAAATGATTTATTTTGCATCAAAAATTCTGTGAATTATTTTCTGCAGTACAAATGAAAATGATTTTCATCATCAAAAAAGTCATGAATTTAAACTTATATTTAAGATATTCTAATTAATTTGAATAGAACTGTAATGTAAAAATATATAAAACATTTGAATATCTATGGAAATGATATAAGCAGTGAAATAACAAGAGCATGTTTTTTTTTAAATCTTAAAGAAGTTGGGACAGCCCTATGCCACAGCCCTCAAAGGGTTAAAATATAAATTCCATGTAATCAAATAGAAAGAAAATGTAATTAAATTTAACTATTTGCTTTAAAAATTGATAATTAAAAAATCTCACCTTATACTGCACTATATATGTGAATTTCCGAAAGGATTAAATCGTCTTTAAATTCAAATCCATGTGAAAATAGATTGTAACTCACATTTCAGATTGAAGATTCGCCGGGTCCTGAGGGCAATTAGGGGACCGCTTCACAAACTGATAAAGACAAAAAACTTTTGGCCCACCGCTTTTTACAGAATACTAATAACAAGATTTAGCTTTCAGAATTGGTTATGTTTTAATGTATAATATTTACAGGAATTTTCGTAAACTCAGCACAAATATTTGGAAAGTGACAATTTCTTTTCAGCAGACAGGTACTGAATTACATTCTTATACTCTGTTGAATTCACTGCTTCTGTGAAGGTTTATTTGTTTTAAAGACGCCAACTTCTAATGTTCGCTTTGATTTTAAACTATTCTTACTTAAAAAAAATCATACTATTTTTAGTCCATCCAGTTTATTATAACTTTACTAAAGATTTATATCTAATCGAACAATAAGGATTTACTCCAATAATTGGGCTGTTCTATTTCTGCTTTATAAACCTGCACTCGGTAAAAAACCGGTACTCCAAGTGGCTAAGACTGTGACAGACAGTATTGATGAAGAAGATAAAAAACACATCGGATGTTTATTTTTTTTTATATTTTAATGATGAATTTTCTAATTTAAATAAAGAAGAATGGTTAATGTAATGTAAAACTGTCTTACCTGTGCCCACATGAAAGCTGCAGTGGCATGGAGTGAAGAAGATCTACTACTTACATGTGAATTTTGTAACTAATACTTAAATTGTCATATAAAATAAAAAACTATTTCAATTTTTCCACTGAAAATTGAGCTTTCGTAATTTCCCATAACGCTAATATGTGTACCCAGTTTTGAGTTTCCGCTAGTGGGGTGTAAACCGGTAGCTGGATTTTTTTTTTATATAAAAAAATCATTAATAAAAAAAGAATGAAACTGTGATTTTTCTGAAAAGACTATATTGTCCTCTGATAAACAATGAATATTTTAATAAAATGGCAAGCTCTCTGTTGAATACATTAACTCCAGCAGGGCTTCAACCTTAGCTCCCAGTTTTACCACTTTTCCCCACGTGAATTATTTTTAATAAATGTTAAACTGTACACAGACATGACACACTGAAACGATACTGGGCTGCATGAAATTTAATCATCATTTTGGGATCGATGCAAATCTGTATTAAATTTTTTTTGTTAATGTAAGTTGGTGCCTATGCAAACAAAAGTTGTGCGCTAGTGAAAATTCTTTGCTTATGGCTCTAAGGCGAAAAGAGTTTTGAATTCATGGGATATTGGCGTAATCCCGCTGAAAGTTATGTGATCGGGCGCTTTTGCCAGCACTTTGGGGTCAAAGTTTAGCACTGGAGGAATGCCTGAAAGGTTGTATTCTTTATTTCATTTCTACCAATCGCCTTCCATTTCATCCGATCATTACCAATTCCTAATTCTTGATTAGATGAAAGAAATTCGTCCACGAATTTCTTCCATCCAAATTTCGTGAGAAAAAAGATCGCATGAAGCCAATTTATTTTCGTGTTCTTTAACATTCTTTCTTTCATTTTTTGTTAAGTTATTTCGATTTCATTTTTTGTTAGTTTTCGCTCCCCTTAACGCTTGTCTATCGGCACAGACATGACACGCTTGGACAACATGATTTCAGCTGCTGCATCGAATTTTGTCATTCTTGGGATCGAGCAAATCTGCATTAAAATTCTTGTACGCGCTTTGGGGAGATGGTGCTCACAATAAAGACTTTGAAAAGCGCCGCGAACCAAAAAATAAAGAAAAAACCCGAATCAAAGAAAGAAAGCAAATTTAGAAAATGGAGGAAAATAGCAGACTGAAGCATAAAGAAAGTTTGAACTGTTAGCTCAAAAAAATGAGAAACAACAGTTTTAATAATTATGTATAATCAAAGTTTTACATGGTCATGTTTTTTCAGTGAGATAAATTTACCATTGTTTTTATTTAACAAAAAACTTTTTATAATTCATTTTTCATCCATTGATTTTCTCTTTCAAATAATAATTCTACAATATTTTTAATATCTCAAGCACTTTTTTTTAAAATTATTCATTTATTGTTCAATTAATAATACTTATTTTACTTGTCTTTGTTTACTTTTGCAATGACTGCGAGTTTATGAAGTTCAGCTTTTGTTCCAAGCCTGTGTCATGTTCCTGTGTATGATGAATACAGAAGGCTACACCAGTGATGAATGGTTACTAGTTATGTTAAGTTGGGTATGATGGCCTACCATGGTAAGTCAAATATATCAAACATTGTCTGACTATATGGGAACTTCAAACATGCACCAGATGATCATTATTACTTAGCATTCAGGTAAGTGTATGAATGATCCTCAAAAATTAGCAGTCTAAGGGTGATTGCATTCAAGGTTTAAACAAAATTCCTTTTTTTTTTTTTTAATTCTTCTTAAATACGGAAGGTAGGGTATTCGGGATCAGAGGAATAGTAGTAAATCTCAGGGACCATGTACATACACTGCCACTTAACCTTGAGGGAAGCAACAAAAGCTGGAAAACTAAATGCACAATAATACTTTTATTTAATATTATATCAAAGAAAATTGTTGCTTTTACCTTTAAACAGTTTTTTCCCAACCATATATGATACATTGTCTAATTATTTTTTTTCAATCAAAGGTTGTTGACTATTTAGAATTTGCATTATTTTATAGTAATGTAATACCTCCTCTCGCGAATCCTAATTTCAGTAATACAACTGGTGTGGTCTGAACAGCTGTATTTTAATACAGTATGAAAGGGAACACAGCTCTATATTGTAATTAGAATCATTATTTTATCTGTTTGAAATTATGTGGGGAAAAATTGATTAAAAAAGTTTTATTTGGAAATAAAATGTAATCTATGGTGAAAACACATGATGAATCATGCTACCTGCAAAAAAAAAAAAAAGGAAATTTCTTTTGTAAAAAATATTAAATCTAAGAAAACTAAATTTAATTCTTTATAAAAAATAAAGAATACTTGAAAATCTGCATTTGCATGTTTCTGTTTTATATGTTTATACCAAAATGTTTCAGTTGTCTTGAATTACTGACGATCATAAAATGTATTTCATGGATATGAGGCTACAGAAACATCTTAGTGTGTTGTAATCCATACCTTTAAGTTGGAAGTTTTACCATTTTCACAATTTTTGCAATGTTTTGTAAATCATTTTTTTTTTATTTATGGATGAATTTGGGCAATTGTCCCAGTTTTTTCTTTTTTTTTCCTTTAATATTTTACTAGATTTTGCTTGTTAGTTCATAAAAGGCTTACTTTACTAGTCTTACAAGAATTCAGCTCTTGAATCTGATCTTAAACTTTGGGTATCTATATTTTCATGAAATGTGTTTTCTTTCAAGCATCTGCAAGGGTAAGAAAGGGGAACATCATTGAGAACTTATTCATACTTTTAAAATCACCTACCTTCAGTAACTAAAACTAGATGCTTACATAAGTTAAAGTAAATCTGTACCTGACTTAATTCTTACAAAGGTTATAATTGTAACAAAAGGATTTTAAAAAAACCATGAATTGCAACCAGAAGATGAGATAAGTTTATAAGGTAATTACATAATTATATGAATAAAAGTATCCAGACACTTTCAGCTGCAACATATTTTTCGAATTTTGCCAGAAAGGTTAGAGGAACTGCACTTCAACCATGTGAATAAATAGGCTTGAACCACATTTTACAGCAAGATTAGGTTATGAGGGCATTTAGGGACTGGCCGAAATTATTGAAGATGAATAAGGATTTCGACTCTCCCATTTCACAGAAAGCTGATATTGAATACAAATTTCATCAATGGTTATGCTTAATAACGCACATTGAGTGCTTGCATTTTCGTGATAGCACGTGATATACTGGAAGAAATAAAGGGATTTCCTTTAAAAAAACCTAAATTTTCCCACATGTTTTTTTTGCTTATAACATTGAAAGCAAATTAAATTATTACAGAATTTATATATTAATAAATGCTAGAGAAAATTGCATTAAAGTTCAAGAATACTATTTATTAATGAAAATATGAGTATTTTTTAGTAAAATTTTTTTATTACAAGACATAAGAGATGTAGCATAATTTTCCTTTATAATTTGAAAGCTATATATGTAGGGCAACTTATGTAAAAAAAATTACAGTTCAATATCATTAAGATTTCTAGAAAGATATCTGCATTTCATTGAGCAGAATTTCTGCTTCTTCTCTTTAACAGAAACAAAATATGGTTTCTCCCAAAAAATCTCCAAATTTTGAAACTTGAATTTTTTTTATAGTAATCATCGAAGTGCAATAAATTATGTATTTTAATCTAAGGTATGCCATGGTATTCAGCATATTCAACCTTTGATAAATTCTGCAAAATTATTTTGAAAAAATTCGAGTTTAAAACCAATTTGTGAAAAACTCTCATCATTTTGGAGAGAGAAGTGAAATTATTTAGCTGAAATTTTTATATGTTTTCCATATTAATTTCATAAGTTTCCCATTGACTTTGAAGTTAAGTGAAAGAAAATTATGCTACGCTCCCCATGTTCAGTAAAAAAATAATTCTATCACTGCCCTCATTTCTAATATTAACAAATTTAATACAATGCTTAACATTTTGTGAGTACTCTGTACTTTTAGCGTAATTTGGTTGGTAACCTGGCATGTTACAGTAATAAAAGCTTTACTAACCGGCATGCTTGGGAAACCGATTCGATACCTGAAAAGTCCCGGTAGTTGAGTGTGACTAGAAAAATGGGGGTGTAGGTTGTACCCTTTTTTATTACCGATTCTGTCCCTTTATCTTTTTTTTTTTTTTTGTCGCATTTCTGTTTTAGGTTCTTTTTCGACGGAAGGGTAGTTGTTTTTTTTCTCTCTTTGCTTTTGAACCTTATAAAACAAGTCTGTGTATGTCACTGTACTGTATATTGCTTATTTCCCTTTCTATATGCCCTCCGCAAGGAGTGCACGCTAATTCCAGAAATAAATTGTCCAATGGAATGGAACGAACGGGCGCCGCGACGGATGTAAAATTTAGAAAACTCATTTTCTAATTTTTCCCGTTAGTTGAACTTTCCGGATACTTGAATGCAGGATAATGTGGGGTTTTTTCGAAATGCGTTCTATCTACCAAATATATATGTGTTATTTTATGAAAATGCATAAGCATTATGCATATTAAACATAATCATTGGATGAAATTTGCAAATCATTATCAGCTTTCTGTGAAACAGGGCAAGTCAAAATCCTTTTTTCACCTTCATATCAATTTTTGGCTGGTCCCCCCCCAATGCCCTTGTGACTGAATCTTCCTGTAAAATGCGAGTTCAAAATGTAGTTCCTCCAACCTTTCTGGAGAAATTTGAAAAATGTGTAAATTCGAAAGTCGTCTGAATACTTTTGACTATAAGAGTACCTGAAGGTATGAAAAAAAATAACAGATAAAGTATTTTTTAAACCTTGTCCAACTATAGCTTTTAATATATCTTGAAGTACTTGCTTCTCAGGGTTTTTGGCGCTCTCTTCCTTTTATACTTTGTCACCAGATGAAAAAAAAAGTTGAAGGGAAGTGATTTCAAAGAATACTAGTTTCTTTCCAAATATACCAACTGATTAAGATCGAAACAGGTGCCACCACCAAATGTATGGCAATTTGAGAAAAATTATCAAGGATCCCAAGTTATCCTACTCATTTAATAAACTAAGATAGTTAACAGTTTTGCTTCAGAAATGCATTTATGATCTAATACACAGGTTTTGTTTGAAAAGTGATTTTTTCTCATGATAACAAATTTAGTGCTGCAAAGTTACAGTAGTGTACAAAAAAAATATTTTTTTGTGCTCATTCCCAAAACGTGACTTGGAGTAAGAAAAATAATATTCTTAGTCCGTTAACCGACAGATTTTAAAATGAATATGGCTAATAATTCTTCCATTGTCAACAGATATGGAACAAGATTTGTGATTTTATTATTTAATGCTATTAGTTGAGCAAGCAAAATTGATTTAAAGGCTGTTAAATTGAGTTTTGTGTCATCATTTACCTACATTGAAAATATATAATATTTCTCCATATCGTGTGAGCATTAGTACTTTTGGGGTGAAAGTTATAGGACCTCAAATTATCCTTAACATGGTATGATCCTTTAGTAAATTTCATTATAGTAGAATGGTTCAATGATATCTTCCATTATTTATTGCATTATGTATTGTTTAAAGAATAAGTTTCTTTTATATACAGGCAGATTGATGTATGGCCATATATCTCTTGTAATACTGGTTGCATCAAGTGGGAGCATAATGTAGTTAAAAGTTCACGAATTGTGGAATATTTTTTTTAAAAGAAACAGCTGCATTTTTTTTTTTTAATTCAATGAAAAAAAAATTATTCCATCTTGAAAATGGATGAAAATAAGGCAGAATTTGAAATGTTAAAATAATTAGTGGTGCTTATGGACATCATTAAATACAGTTCAAGGTTGGTTTAAATGTTTCTCTATGGAAATTTCTGATGTCAGATATTTACTATCTTTTAATTAATAATCAATAAAAAAATCTTGAAGAAGTACATGAAGACTGAGGCACAAGCAGTCAATACATTACTAAGAAAACTAAATACTGATCATAAGTTTTTAATCATTTGAAGAAATGTGAATGCAAAAGAATTTTACATTTGGATGCTGCATAATTTAACTGTAAAGGTTTCAAATAAAATTTTTTGTTTTGGAATCACTTAAAAGAAATGAAATGGATCCATTTTTTTGATAAGGAATGATGAAAAAAATTGGCTAGATGTAATAACAATGCTTATAAAAAAATGTGATTGAAGCTCGAGGAAGTATTGTGCAGATCAGGAGGAAGAAGTTGACAAGAAAGGATGTGCACGATGTGAAAATATATTCTGCACTTGAGATGCTGCACTTTGGTTAAATGATAGATTCTTATCTCTGCAGTCCAGCACCAAAAAGATTAAAAGACAAGGATTTGAAAAAAATTGCCAGAATTGATCACCCTAAAAGAAGACATTGTGTTCCGGTATAAGAGAATATGACCCTTTTCTTGACAACCTTAAAAACTGGAGAAGAACTCCTCCTTAAAAAATATTTATGAATAACCCTGCTTTTGAACTTCCAGGCTGTCTCTGTTTCATTCTTTGTATGTTATCTTAATAATTCAAAAATTGACTTCCAATTAAGCTTGATAGTCAATCCTGAACAATTTTTCACCAAGTGTTCTGAAAAGTCTCGATTAGAGTTTTCCTGAAAAAATAGCAAATGTTATCGGGTCAAAAAGCACTACATAGTTGTTTTAATTAACGTTGTTTTCTCTTAGATTTTACAGTGAAATTAAACTAGTCTATTTCAAATTCAGTCAGAGCTTTACTTCTCAAGCATAAAATATATTGGGTGGAATGTTCCTCCTATGGGTTCTATTATTTTATCCATCATGCAAACACTGTGATAATAGTTTTAGGTATATATTTGCTGCATTTATTATACAAGATCTATGGTGAAATAATAATATAGTCATTATTATTTCACCATATTATTTCATTCACAGTATTTACAAAATTAATTTAAAATTTTTTTCTTTGTTTTTTGATTGATTGTTTGAAATTTATAGTTATCTGACTTGTTATCTTTTTTTTAGATTCCCTAATGCAGTATGGCTGAAAATAAAGTCAGGCGTATGATAAAAAATATCCTTTCTTGTGAAGGTCAGTTTGCTACCGTATACAAAAGCGAGATGTCAAAATGGTACCATTGTTGCTGTGAAAAAATTAAGGTTGGCAGTAGAGAGCGAAACTAAAGATGGTATAAATCGCACTGCTATTAGAGAGATAAAGTTTCTTAGTGATTTAGACCATCCAAATGTTATCAGCTTGCGATGTGTATTGAGAACCGCAAATGTGTCACTTCATTTGATTTCATGGACACAGACTTAGAAATTGTTGTGTAAGATCCCTCAAATCATTTTAAACTCCTGGACACATAAAGGCATATACTATTATTGACCCTTCAGGGACTTAAATACATACAAAGCAAACGTTCTACACAGAGATCTGAAACCTAATAATTTACTGATAAATTCTGATGGCATTTTAAAATTGGTGATTTTCGGCCTTATGCTAATTATGGCTCACCAAATAAAGTTTACTCTCCATGAGTTGTTCACCGATGGTATAGTAGTGCTAGACTACTGTTGGTGCCACTATTTTCAGCAGGTATTGATATTCTGGGTGTTGGTTGCATATTAGCTGAACTTCTTCTTAGAGTTCCATTTCTTCCTGAAAAGACAGACCTTGATCAATGTGAGTCAAATTTTCCCAAAGTTAGGCTCTCCCAGTGAAGAAGACTGGCCCCCTGTCGATAGACTTTTACCTCATTCACGTTGAATTCAAACCTTCACCTCCTATTCCTTTCTCGGTGACATTTTACTGCAGCTGGTTGATGATTTGCTAGAAGTTCTTTCTGAATGCTGGCCTTTAATCATTGGAAGCGTTGCACCTGTAAAAAGCTCTCAAGATGGCTTACATTTTTAGTAATTATCCTGCTCCTACATCTTGCTCTCAGCTGCCTTGCCTACAGGTACAACAGCTGGTGTCTGATGAAAGTGGCACGTTGAACCAATTAAGAGGAAGTTTGATGTGGTGAATCAAACTTTTATTGCCAAAAGGTTAATGTTCGAACAAGATGATTGGATTCTAAATAAAATGTAATTATTTGCATTCATGTTCTTAAACTTTTATATGCATCAGAATAGAATTGCAGTGAGATTATTTATATAAATATGTACAATAGTAATATTTAAGTTTTTTCATAACTAAAAATAATTCAGTTAACAGAGTTGAAACACTTTATATTTCTGTAGTATGTATATTTTGGTTTTTTCTTGAAATAAGAACAGTTGATTCCGAAATAAATTCCCAGCATCACTACTACCTTTCTTGGAATAAAACTGAACGAAAGGAAAATTGTGGGCAGAACTGTACCGAGTTGATCCTGTACCCCTGGCAGAGCTGTCAAAGCTACATCCCCGCTTTGATCTCCCTCCTAGAAAACTACTTCTGTGCAAATTTTTCTGTTTTTGCTAGCAAGTGCAATAAAAATGATGTATTCTTCAAAAATAGTGCTTTAAGGAATTATGTTGATGAAAAATACTATATGCAACAAATATATCACTGCATTACAAATTGTACATATTTTCTAAAAGTAAAACAAAATCTATATTTTATTGTTTATGTTAGCTACTGAGCATTGGTTTTTGTATGATGTATAGTAAAACAATAATTTTATTTGTTACACATTATGTGTAAAGCATAAATTGTCAATTAGAAATAAATGAAAATGAGGGCTGTAATTAAGAGTTGAGAATATATGGGCTAATTTCAAATGATATTCTCTAAATCAGTGGTGAGCAAACTATTTTCATTTCTGACCCCCCTCAATTTGTGTAAAAAAATTTCGTGACCCCCAAAGGGGTTACGACCACGTTTTTTTTAACCCTTTGAACGGCTCAAATATTTCAGCTGAATGCTTTGAAAACGGATCCTCTGTAGCTAGATGGTGTACGCAAATTGCTCCAAGACTTATTCACGGACGGTGTGAAAAACGGCAGAGCAAGTTTTCCTTCCCCCTCTGCCTATTGTTCCGTATAACAGTAGGGTATCATCTTCCCCACTGCCCCGTGGCATAACAAGAGGGGTAGGACCATTCAAAGTCATAAATCAGTCTACTTATAGTAATTGTTGTCTTGTGGCTTTTCAACTAAGAACTTGCTCGTCGATTTGAAAACGATTCCCTTTCAGTCTGAAGCTTTTAGAGAGTGTAGAATTTTTCATATTCTTATTTTTAATAAATATAGCGAAAATTGGTTTCATAAATGATTTAGAGAAATATCACTCATCTAAATGCATTTCGAAAACAATAATTCTTTCTGCTTTCAATCAAAGAATTTTACTTCAGTTTCTTTTCATTTTTTTTTTAGTATTAAGCTTTTACTAACATATTTTGTATATGCCTCTGATTAAAATATATTATTTTTTTTTTAATTTTATTACTTAATAATATGATAATAATACAAATTCTGCATTCAGTTAGAGAATGTAAAATGAATTTGTTGTCTCCAATAATTAAATATAAAGTTTGTATAATTTTCTGCTTCAAGAAGATTCGTGTTTTTCATTTCATTTTTAAGATATTGAGAAAATAGTCTTTTGTCAATGATAGATAAAACACCATATATTGCATTTGAAAAAAATTCTGAAATAATCAAGGAAGATGCGAGATAATAAGATTTTTAAACTAAATTTAACACTAAAATAAAAAAAATATGCTAAAAATTCCGCGTACATGCGTAACTTGTTTTTGATCAAAATTAATATTTTCTGTTTTAACATTTAAATATTTCCAATATCAGTTTCTTATTTTATATATAGACTTGATGCGAATTTCAGTAAAACTAGTTGATGTACCTGGTGTTACTCGAGACCCAAAATATTTTCATAAATCCATTTAGTATTCATAGCAATTGAAACATAAAATTTTAATTGATGAAATAATATATGAAGAAAAATATTATGGAGTTTCCCCGAATTTCAAAAAAAGCTTCAAATCATTTACAACGATCATAAATGATTTTGCTTGCTGAGCAAAATACTTATGTACATTTTTTAAAAAGTAAAACGTTTATTCGGAACATATAAATTTTTTTTAATCACAAATTTTTGTTCCGCAATTTTTTTTTGTTTATCCCTTCCAGGGGTGATGGTTTCGCTTTGAAGACACCTCTTTAAGAATTTTTTTTCCATCTCACTTTTGGTGATGCAATTCACCAAAATAATTTTCTATTGATTATTATTATAATTTTCAATTGATTTCAGTGGGAAAATCGGTTTTCTTTTCTCATGGATTTATACGCGAACAAATTTTTCTTTTTCATAGGAAGAGATTCCTTCTTTTTCAATCAATTTCACAAAAATAGGACTAGGTTTCCGGTCAAAGCATAATAATTTTTTTTCTTCTTACTCTTTTGTTGCAAAATTAGAAAAATAAAAGACTTAAGAAGAGAAGTTTGTTACTCATTTCAATTTATTTCATTGATTAATCACCGCGCACTTAGAGCTAAAATGTCCGAAATTTTTTTTCTTTTGAAGAGGTTATGTGTCAGGTTTCTTGCAACTGCTGTCATTTATCTGTTTGAATGGTACAATGTGACAAAGCAAACGCCTTAACAATGGAAGGGAACAGCGATAGTAAAGAGAGGGAACTTAAACAAGATTATACGGGCTCATTTGAAGTGCCCCTTGTGTAGCTTTGCAACATTCCCTCACAACTTTTTCACAAACGATTGTATTTTTCTTTCAATGGATCACGAACACATGTTTACCATATGGCTAGAAGAGTGGCAATTTAATAATTGAACACTCTTCCAATAATACTGAAATAGGTTCTAATATTTCAGTACCCAATGTTGTTTCTTGTCATAAAAATTTACTTCAATTTTACTTTTGGTTAATAATAAAAGTATGAAAAAATTCTATATGCGAAGAGTGGGCGCGAATTAAATTTATTTTTATAAAGAAACTAGCTACTAAACCCAGTGTTGCTCGGAGTAAAAAAAAATTTATGTGCAATAATTTTAATGAAAAACGATTTTTGTATAGAAAATTAAAATACCCAAAATTCTTTTGTCCTCTGAAATGTTTTATAGTTGCTGGTTTTCAAATTTTATTAATAATTATTAAAGTATGAGAAAGATTTTGACAAATATTTAGGGACAATTAATTAAATAGTTATTTTTTCACTTTAAAAAGTATTAAAATAATCCAGATCAGTAGTTGTTCCTGATATAAATTATTAATCGTCTGCTCTTAAACTTTTCCTTAGTGTACTACCAGAAATCTGTTAATGTGTTCTAGCAGCAGCTCTTCGTATGTATTCTTGTTCTTCAACAATAAAAAAGTATTGTTATAAATTGTAAAATTTCCATAAAATTTAATTTTTTCAAAAAATTTAAAGTGAGAGCAACAAATTGAACAGAAATGAAATTTGAGTCACTGGAAATATTGTTTTTCGAACTTTAATACAGCATCAAAATTGTTATTGTGAGATAATATTTTCGAAAGGTAGCGCTGAAAAACGCAAAATCTTGCTTAATTTTTAATTAACCAGGGTGCTTAGCGTCATGAAAAGTGTTTAAAAAATGCTTAAATTTGAAATCCATTTTTAAGCACCTTAAAATGGCTTAATTTTGGAAAAAAGGTCCTTAAAAAGTGCTCAATTTTCTCGAGAAATGCAAAGAAAACATTCTTTTTTTTTTTTTTTTTTTTTCCCTTGAATACGATATCGAAAACATAGTCGTAAAGCTTTGCTTACCGGATGTATCTAGAAAGAAAATCGACGAAAGGGAAGAATTCGGGAAGGAATCCTGGGTGCGATAGATCCAGTTGTGTCAACACATATTATGATAATACTGTTGCAAAAAGTCTCTGTGGTGTATGGTGTAAACAGTCCAACACGCAGGATAATGGAGAATGAAGGTTTATTTACAAATATGCAGGAAAACACGTAACACAGGTACAGGAAACAATAGTCCTTGCACAGATTACCAATGTAAATAGACAACAATTCACAGGTAATGACAGTTCAGCACTTTGTTATCAAACAGTCAGCAAATAACTAGTAACGACAATAGCAGCTCAGCTCACCAGCTGATTAGCTCACACAGCGGATAGAACTCCGAAGACGTTCGCGCTTCAAAGAGAAGTAACCAGTCGTTCGAAAGACGCTGTTGTGGTCCAAACGCGGTCTTATATACTCTCCCCGTTAGGCCGTGACGTCACATAGAATTTTCATGAAAATCCTAGATCTCGGCCCCTAATAGAAATATCGAGAAAAGGGTTGCATTTTCGGGAATAATCTATTTGTCGCCAAGGTCATGCGTGCCACGAGAGCCGCTGAGGTCACTCCATGCTTCACCTTGTAAAACCCTCTTCCCAACCATAAGACCTGCATTGCTGGGAAGCAGCTTTCCATGACTGTAACAATACTTATATTCCAGTCAACGGATTCCCAAAATGGGGATGAAAAAAAAAAAACATTAAATCGTATGGTTTTGAAACTTGGTACACATGTTCGCGAGAGGCTTCTGTTGAACATACTAAAACTCCCTGGTCCTAGGGGCGTGGCTCGCGCCGCAATCTTGGATTCCATTCCCCTTTTTTAAAGTTTTTCTTTAATATCTCGAAAACTATTCAGTTTTCAAATTACAAATGATTTAACAAATTAAAGAGTATGAAATTAACTACGAATACATGCGTTTATTATTCGTCTACCTATAATAGTTTCTTAGAGAATGGATCTCAAAACTTTGCCTCCATCTTTAATTTCATCCCCTTTTCCCGTCTTTTTTTTGAATTTCTCAAAAACTATTTAATTTTCAATTACATATAATACAACAAATTAATGATCGTAAAATTCCCTACAAATACATGCTTTTAATTTTCTTTTAGTTTTAATAGTTTCTGAGATTTTTAAGAAAAACTTAAAAAAAGGGAAATTAAATTCAAAGATGGTAGCAAACTTTGAAGCCCATTATCTCGGCAATTATTAAAACTAGAACAAAAATAAAAGCACTCTTTTGTAAAGATTTTACGTTCTATAATTTATTGTATCACGTGTGATTTCAAAAATAAATAATTTTCCGAGATATTCAAGAAAAACTGAGAAAAGGGGGATAAATTCTAAGATGGCGGCAAATTTTGAGACCCATTACCTCGGAAACTATTAAAGATAGAAGAAACATAAAGACATGCATTTGTAGGGAATTATACGCCCATTAATTTGCTGATTACAACAAATTTGCAAATCAAATAGTTTTCGAGATATTAAAAAAGGGCTATTAAATCCAAGATGGCAGCAAACTTTGAGACCTTTTATCTCAGAAACTATAAAAGCTAGAAGAAAAATAAAAGCATATTTTTGTAGGGAATTTTACGTTCTTTAATTTGTTAAATCATTCAGGACCAGGGACTTTTGTATGTTCATCAGGAGACTATCACGAACATGTGTGCCAATTTTCAAAACTATATGATTTAATGTTTTTTTCTCCAACCCTTCATTGACTGGACTATTAATAACCTTTTTTATGTTTCCTCTTGCTTCAACAATGGGTAACGCCGTGTATTGAAATACTGGAATTATTATCCCGAAGGGGCAAATTAACTGGTAATTTGTTAATTTTAAGGGAAATGTTGAAAAAGGTAACATATTTTTATTGTTAATCTTATAAAAGTTGATTTAATTTTTGATAATGACAATTTGCATTATCATTTTTAATTTTTTTATAAAATCAAAAATGCATCCTTTATTTTAGAATAGAAGACGTTGTGCAAATACGGAAATAAATAATAAAATTTAAAAAATATATTTTTAAATTTTCAATAAAAACTATGCATTATTATAAAACAGAAATCATCATATGCTTAGAAAATACGTGAGTCGACGTATGCATGCATGTATAAAGGTGCTTAATTTCTTTGGCTAAGGTGCTTAATTTTTGCAGCAATTTCTCACTACGCACCCTGGTAACTAAAACTTTAATTAACTTGTGTGCTTTGAGAAGTTGATTATGATCTTATATCAAATATTTACAAAAATAAACAGAAATAAAAGTAGATTAGTTCAAAGTCCCACCGTTTCCTAGCAACGAACTTTCTATAAATTTGTTTTAATTTCAAAATCCTCTACATGTAATCAAGTTTTTATCAAATTTTAAAAAAATAGTATGGGATGAAGGAAAAATTACACATTTTTAAAAATTAGTATCAGTGAAAATTAAAAGTTTCAGATGGCATAAAAATATTTTTTTGAAACAAATTGCTCCGAAGTTACTGCGGAAAAACGGTTTCGGTAAATTTCTAATTATCCGAAACTTTTGGACATGGAAAAGTTGACAATAATGTTCCTCTTGTTTTAAATGATAAGTGTGCAAAATGTGGCTGTAATCGATCTAGTGGCTTTAGAGGAGAGGTGGATTATACACACATACTGTAACGTCACGGCCGATGGCCGCGGTTTGATGGCTGAGCAAATTCGAGGAGTTTTCAGACAAGGAGTAGTCTTTCCGAATTTATTTACAGCTAACTTATATATATATACATTTGTAATAGACATTTCTAGATTAGAATGTTTATGTACAAAAAATCAATAAAAATGACCTCGAGGGGAGGAACTGTAACTCTTGGTCGAGTAGTTAATTAATTTCGCGAACCAACCTGCACTGCGCTGGAAAAAACAATTAAGTTCCGGAGTTCGATGTAAACTCCTACGAGATGAGCCCGAGGACCGGGTCTATCCGTAAATATCAGAACTCGCAATCCCTGATGGGAGCACTGCCGAGTCTCGATTCGAAGCCAAACTTGACGCTCACCAGCGTAGGTGAAGTCCAACTCTCAACTCCTCCCGACAAGCGAAATCCGCCCGTTTATGTACTGATCCGGGTCCTCATTAGCCAGGTGACATTCCTTTCTACCACCTGCAAAAAGTCCCACATTTATGTCTCCCTCGTTAGCACTTTTCTTACAAAGGTAAATGTTATCCATCGTCCATCAAATCCACGCTTCGTTACTTTGAATTGACCAGCTCCCTTCATGTAGGCGACATTGTCAATCAAAGCTTTTTAAGAACCCTGTGGTCTTGTCTGGTCTCCAGCAATTATCGTCGCGTCTGCGGACGCTTTTGGCGCCTCTGTCCCGCTAAGCTTTGTTAGAACACACCTGCACAGAGAAGCATTGTCATTCCTCAGATGGCCGACACTAGTCGAAGAATGTTGTGTTAAATCTCACCTGCAACCCTAAATCATTGTTTCGTTACAGCTCTCCTAAATCATAGTTGTTATTTGACCACTTTGTTACAATACCCATTTAAATAACCACAATGACTTTTATTTATGTTAAGATACTAGCTGATATACCCAGCGTTGCTCGGGATTAAAATGCTTTTAAGTCTAATATTTAAAGGTGAAAAATACTTTTGTATTATAAAATACTGTAATGCACAAAATTCTTTTATCGTCTTAAACGTTTTTTAATTAAAATGCGAATGGACGAGTTTTCTGCTTTGTTTGTTTACATTTAATTGCCTGTGCGGTGTAATGCTAAGTCAATGGAATCTTCAAAGTGGAAGTCGAACATAAAAGCAGATAAAGTCAAGGTTTTTAATGTTAGTAAAGAAACCAGAAAACTCGCCCATATCAATTAGACCAGACGATTTTTAAAAATTGCCGATAGCTAATTTTCTCCATAAGGCATTAATATTTGCTATAATCATTTTTTTCACAAATGGTAAGGGATAATAATGGTTTTAATAGACGTTTCGGGACAAAAAATTAAATAGAAAATTTTTCATAATTAAAATGAATGAAAATAAACTAAATTAATAGTTGTTCCTGATAAAAAAATTTTTTAATCAACTCTGTGAATTGTCTTCTTTAAAACTTTTCTTTTAGTGTTCTTTTAGAATTCAGTTAATAAGTTCTGGGAACAGTTCTTCGTATGCATTCTTGCTATTTAACAATAAAAAAATATTAGTGCAAATTGTGTGTAATTATTAATCTTGACAAATTTATTAAAAAGTGAAAAAAATAAATGAAACAAAACTGAAATTTGTGTCACTGAAAAGCTAATTTTTTTTTTTTACTTTAAAATTGTGTAAAAATATTTTTTGTGACTTTATATTTTGGAAAGATATCTTCGAAAAACGACTAAAATTCGCTTTATTTTTAATTTTTTGTGCGTAAAAAATAAAGGTTAAGTATTTCGAAGTTACACCGTTGCCTAGAAACGAAATTTCTATATATTTGCTTATTTCAAAATGGTCTGCATCTATTCAATTATTGTTTAATTAACTTTTGAAAAATTAATAAAATTTCAAGGAAAACTGCCACAGAAACAAAGTTGGTGTCACTGAGAGGTAGGAATTTTGGACTTTAAAATGGTTTAAAATATATCTCGTGGAGGATATATTGCTCAGAAATTAATGCGGGAGAATATCAAAATTTCGGTCAGTTATTAATTATTCGCACGTTTAAGTAACTTTTGCTCTTTGAAAAGTTGACATTAATCTTCCTCGTGTCTCAAATAATAAGTTGAAAGTTGGTCAAGTGGTTTTGAAGGAGATATGAAACATACATACAATGACTTTTATTTATATTAATATTTCCCGCGCTTTTATCAATTAGAAAAAAGAAAAGTTTAAAAAAAACTTGCAAATAGAAAAAAATTAGTCTTTAGTTTTTATTGCACTTTAATAAAAGCACTTTTAAAAGTTTATATGCACTTTTTTCATATTTCATCAAGCAAGTTTAGAAAATTCAAACCCTGTCATGTGAACCAGTAACAAATAGTTGTTAATGATCGCTGTATGTAAACATGAGAGAGTTTCCTATTTTCAGGAAAATTTACACCAGTTTTAACAACTGAATTAGTTTTTTGCTCGATATTAAAATTGCAGTGAAACATCCAAATATTTAAATCAATGTTAAAGTTTATTGTTCACCATCACAAAGCTATCCTGATAACTTTGGCTTCAGGAATAACGTTATTCCTCTCCCTTAAAAGTTTATCCCCCCAAAAGGGAGCACCCAAATTCTAATTGCCAGTGAAAACCACAAAATGACCTTAACAAGCAGCTGACTCGCTTCGCTTATTATGAGCGAGGAGGAAAGCACTAGCGATTTCCTACGCCGGAGCCGGTTTTCGGGCAATAAACAGAGAACAACTTTCTACGCCGGAGCCGGTTTTAGAGCAATTATCGAAGAGCGACTCTCTGCGACGGAGCCGGTTTTAGAATAGTCATCAGAGAGCGACTTTCTACGTTCCAGCCGGTTGAAGGGTTAAGAAAAGCTTTATATTTTTTATTGTCTAATAAATTTCTTGGAAATTAGCGACCCTCAGAGGGGTCACGACCCACGGTTTGTGCATCACTGCTCTAAATGATTAAAACTTTAAAATGCTGAAAAGTTAAAAATAGTTTATTATGACTGTTAGTGAAAAATATCTCTTCCCAGGGAATTTGCTTTCCCAGGAAGTGTCCTGACAATTCGTGTAATTTTTAATCAGTTACAGAAGACTTATTCTTGAACTATATTTTATTTACACAACAAATCATACCAATCCAACATTAAAATCTTGATTTTTTTTTCATGGACATATTTGTATCCCCCTCTTTGCCTGCGCCCTTGGCCAGGGCCCAATCTTTCCACCTCCTTGGTACGGCCCTGATTGTCGTTCTTATTAAAACAAAAACATTCGAGTTGTTATTAATATGTTCACTGCCATCCGCGACAATAATTACAAATTGGGTTCCCTTCCTTAACAAAATAACTGTGCAAGGACCACCTTACCTATATAGTCAAATACAAGATACATAGCAAATGCGTGCAGTTTGTAGAAAGCTGGATTAAATGACGACATATTTTTAGTAACGAAGGCTGTTAACCCTTATATGGCAAAAACATTCATTCCAAAACCAACTTCATGAATCTGAAAAATTATTTGAATGTAAACAAAATTTAAATGACAGCGGTTATAATCATATCACTTCTTTCCTATTTTATTTGATTACCAACTTACGGCTTAACTATTTCAAACCTTCCTATCCACATCATTTTTCTTTTTTCATAATATTGATTCCCTGAGAAACTGATATTGAACCACCAAAATAACTTCTTCACAAATTCAATGAATAGATAAAACTGTAACATTTATTATTGTGCAAATGTTCAAAAGCTTGTTTTGATCTACCCACTAAGGATTAAATAATACTCATGGCATTCCAGAATGGATCATTTATTTCTGATAAAAAGAAATTGTTTGTAAAATGTTTATTTACCTTTCTAGTAGCTATGTGAACAGCAGACCTTGCGTTCCCCCATACAAATCTAACATCTGCTTTTCATTCTAGTCTTTAAAAGCGTTAGCTTTTTCTTTCCAAATGCTAATATTTTTTTCACGAGTCTTTGCTTTTATCAGTATTCACAAAATTACAAGTAAATGTCTCACAACTGCCAAAATGTTTGAATGAACACCAATTATAGAAACCATTAAAATGGCTGCTATCTTAAATTGGAATCAAAAAATAATAATCCTTACACATACGTTATTTTTAATAACTTCAAGGAATATTTGTGTTAAAATCGAACAACGCATGTGTCTGCATAAACAAATTGACAGACGAAATGACGAACGTTCGAGTTGAAACGGGACTTCCTTCGCTCAATCAATTATTTTGTGGCTAAAATGGTAAAAAAAATCATATATCAAGTACGAGCTGAATATGACTTGCATATGTTAATATATTGCTAAAATCATTAGTTAATACTATATTTATATGAAAAAACAATAAAATTATATTTTAAAAGCTGTTACATGCAAAACCCATCTGACTTGTGGAAACGGTCTCACTGCATGGGCCTTGGTATTAAAGTAATGCACTAAGATAATATATATTGTTATGAATTCTGTAAATTTAATGCATTCTATCCTTTTGGAAACTTGACGTCACGCAATTTATAGAAAAGAAAATTCATAGCTCATCCGGATCTATTAACAACATTAATTCTAATTTTCCTTTACCAGCCCGGATATAAGAATCCAAGCTATAATGATTTTCAAAAGATAAGAACCATGGTTTCAATTAATCTTTCCTTAGGAGGTATTATAATAAGGGGCTAGCCGATTGGAATGCACAACTCTAGGCCTGGAATCTGATGATTTTTGGATCCGAACTTCGACATCATTCAGTATTTTCAGGACTGTATAAGGGCCTTCCCAGGAAATGAAAAAAGTGCAAAGAAATTCTGAAGGTCAAGAAGACTTGCAGTCTAAAATTTTAAATGTGATCAGCACAAAGGTGGACGCAATTTCAGAGAAAGTGGGAAAGAATAATGAAAGACTTGTTAAAGTTGAAGGAAAATTTGATACAATTAAGGACAAGATTATTCAGGATCGTTCGATTGAACCTCTCTACCATGCCATCTAATTGTGGGTGTCATCAAAATTATCTGGACAAGATTTGGAAGGAAATTCTGACCTTGGGCAAACTCATTAACATCTTCTAACCATGCCTGAGGGTCGTGGATGTAGTCCTCAGGCGAAGAAGGCGTATCTAGAGGTCACAGGGCAGACGGAGTTCACGACCAAAGATGGAGTAAATCCAGTGGTTTCATGGACGGCACTTCGATAAGCGAGCAGCAACAAATATAGTTTCTGATCCCAATCTTGTTGGTTCTTTGAGACGAAGATGGAAACATTAACGGGTCTATTCTGATACCCCCGGTTGGGTTGGGAGACGTCACTTTTTCCGCACGTTAACAACGGGAAAAGAGACGTCTCCCAATCCAACCGGGGTACCAGAATAGACTTGTAATTGAAACCATGGTTCTTTCCTTTTAAAAATCATGTATGGCTTATTTGAATTGTAAATAGTTTTATTATTCTGTTATAATTTTAGTGTGCTTTTAAATTGCCTCTTTTCTAGGAATTTCATGACGAATAAAATTTCACTAAGAAGCCAAAATACGTTAAATTTACAGAATTCGTAACAATAGATATCTAGAGCAACCATTCTGGTTCTAACATTCGAGCGCGCGGCTGCGTTTCTTAGCGCTCCGCCATTTTCAACATTCTCTCGCCAATAACTTTGCAATCGCATGTGATAGCATCAAAATTTTTGTTCGTGTGTGTGCCCTCAGTAGTGCTACTCAACCCCCGCATTAATATTGGATTTTGGGAGCATTGTTGGACTTGGAATAGGAAAGGGATTGCAGCGTTTGAACTAAAGTAAAGGTTTATTGCAGAAAATAGGCCTTTCACTTGAAGGGATACAATTTAAAATTAACATCTTAGATATGATTTTAGAGTATCCAATCAATGACCAATTATTAGCAGAGGTGGGGCAGTCTCCCCACATCGGGGAAAATTTTTGTACGTAGTATTCAACTGTAGTTGATAAATTATAATCTGACAAAAATTTGAGATCAATTTCATTGCACTCGTCGCCCCATACAGCAGGTCGGGCCCCCCCCCCCCGCCGGGCAAACTCTAGCGCCATTCCTTCGTAGCACGTCCACCGCCTACGAAGCGCCAAAACAGAAAATGGCAACACGTCCTAAGTTTAAATACAGTTGAAATGGAGGAAGTGAAGATTCGCACGTCTCTAAATTAAAGAGTTGAAGTGCTTTTTATCTCTGAACTAAAGTAAAAATGCTTTTATCTGTACAAATTAAACAGTGTTAAAAGGTATTTATTTTAAAGATGGGAAAAATTCTAATTTATTACATACAGTAAAACCTGTTTAAAACGAACACTGTAATAAATGGAATCTTGTCTTAAACGGGAAAAAATTTGGTACCGTCGAAAAATATAGGAAGATCCTTAGTATGTCTCCTCTTTAAAATGAAAGAACCTGTCTAACGCAGAAATGAACAGAATTTCAAAGAACAATTCATAATATTTCATTGTTGGCAAACCTGTTGCAACGGACAAAAACATGCGCATTTTCCAAAAGTTTTTTCTTTCCTTCAGTTAAAAAAAAAAAAGGAAAGCATTCCATGGAGCAAACAGGGCCGTTTTAACAAATTTGAGCGCCTTGGGAACAACTGGGCTAGATTAATTAGACGCCCCATTAGAATCGTAACTTGGAATTTGATCGCCTATGATCCACCGAGAATACTTACCTAATAAAATAATTGAGGACCAAAGCCACCTGTTCTTTTACAAACGCCTTACAATTTTGCAAGTCGGCACCTTTTAAAAATAGAATTTTCCAAGCCAGCTTCCGCCCCCTCCCCGTAATTGTGTACATAATTAATTTTAAATGGTTACTTACATTATAAATATAAAAAATACATTGGCTCTGTGTGAATATTTTTTTTGAACTGTTATCCATTTTTATGTAACATTACATAATTATTGGCTGTGAAGTTACAAGCCCTAATCATATTTTAACATAGTTAAAATTAGTGAATTAAATTTTTAGCGCCCCCGGGTTATAGCCCATTGGATAAGACGACCCTGTGAGAAAACCGTGTTTTTTCCCCTCTCAAATAACGCTGTGTATATCGCACATTTTCAATGAACTGACTCATCGTTATTTAGATCGCTGATCAGGAACGGACGATTCTTTTTAAGCATGACAATGCATAAAATGAATGTTTTGGATATTGATACCAAAATGAAAATAATTGAAATGAAAGAGATAATTTGAGCATGAAGCAAATTATTGAAAAATTTAAAATAGGAAAAACTCTTATTTTCCGAAACACTTAAGGAGAATAGAATAACTGAAAAATGCGGGAGACAGGCAACGAACAGATTAATGAAACTCCTTGGGAGTGGTTTGTAGATGCAAGATATCGAAGTCTGCTGATATCTGGACCTATATTGCAAGCTAAAGATGTTGCAGAAAAATTAGGAAAACTGATTTTCATGCATCAAATGGATGGCTTGATCCTCGTATACTAATGAGCCCTGTATGAAATGCAAATTTTTTCTAGTTCCTTTAGATTCCGTTTAAATATACAGGGTGTCCCAAAAAAGAGGAACAAGCGTTTATTTTCTTAAATATTGATTCTAGACATATACTTCCAATTACAAAGTTTTATCAAATAAGGTGAGAGTTTGTATGAAAATACTTTGGCTTCCATGGGGATTGATAATAAAAAGTTAAAAAATTTAAATTTTTATACTGCCCCGTAGTCCAAAAATGTCATTTAGTAAAATGTTTCTCTTACATCCATCTATTCACATACAAAGCTGCACACTTCTATCTGGAAAACTTACAGATATATAAGAAGCCAAATTTATTGACTTAGACCATTTTTCCATACCTCTGACTGCTGTTTGATCCAGTCTTTCGATGCACATTTCAGGGATAATATACATATTTCAATAAGTTAATGAAAGGACGGAATCGGGAAAAAACAATATATTTGTTGACTCGTGTTAAATCTAAAAAATAGTCAAATAATACATTAATTGAAGTATTTACAAAAATAGTTCATCTTTTTTACTTTCGAAAAATATACAAAGCAGTGACTGCTCATCTGCTCAGAAACAAGCAGTGCTATAAAAATATTACTAGAATACAACTGAATTGCAATTTTTCAAAAAGTTATAGTTATTCTTAATAGTTCTAACTTATATAGTATAGTTGAAACTTATAGTTATTATTATTTTAATTGTGTTTTTAAATATTTACCGTCATTTCTTTTCTCGGTGATAAACTTCTAATAACTGAAAACGAATACGTAGTAAGCAGCCCGTTGTGTCAACATAAAAGTGAATCCGAAACCTAAAAAAGTTAATGGGAGAGAAATGGAAGGTAAACAAATCAAGACCTCGAAGGCGAACTTTGAGTGAAATTGAAAAAAAAGGCATTAGTTGGACTAGCGCCAAACAGGAGGATCCGAAAATCCTGTTCTGGCTAAGTTCAAAGACAGAAAGGATAGCTATTCGCCTTCGCCCATTATATCACTCAGGTGGAATGAGCGAATTTTGGTACATTATAAAACAGTTTGGTGTGCACCCCCATCCCATATCTGTCTTACTTTTTCATTCATTTTCTTTCTTTTCTCGTTTTTATCTTTTTCCGTTCATAATCGAACTCTCAGAGCTGAGAAGTAAGCAAATAAGAAAAATATGAATTTTAAAAATAATTTTAGTGAGTTCTGCAACGCTACAGCCCCTAAAGGACGAGTAACCACTCCTTTTAGGTAAAACTTAATAATATGCGTAATGCTTGTTCGATATTAGGTTATTTTCCTTGTTATGCCTTAGATTTTCATTTTCTCAAGCTGTCTTTCCATCGATAGTTGCAAATATCTGCCAATGAAACTGAGTAACAGTATGCGTCGTTGGCAATTTTTTCATTGCGTGATGATTGGATGATGTACTATAAGACAAATACAGTCGGACCTCTATTTTGCGAACTTTTCCTTGGAACCAAGAACATTTTGCGAATTTCTTCGTAAAATAACCTCCAAATAGCGAAGTGCATTCATTCTCTATTTAACGAACTTTTTCTTGTGATCCAATATTTTTTTTCTCCCTATTTCTCAAAATATTTCTGAACATTTCAAACTTATTCTTTCTTTTAACACATTTTATGGTGATCAATGAACTTGATCAACGAACTTGAACTGGTTTTACCAGTCGCCCAACTCACCGAGAGCAATAAAATCGAATGTCATTCTTTGCATTTCATCCAGGAAGTGCAACCTTTATCCACACCTCCTCCCCCCCACACACTGTCCACTTCACTAGAAGAACTTTCAATATCCCCCTACCACCCTCAATGGAGCTGTCCCATGTCCTTTAACTAGTCTCCCGTTTTCTAGATTGTTGATCAGAGTCGTGCTGGTAATTTCGGTTCTTGGAGCTGGGAAATGTCAAAGCGAAAGAGCTTGAGCATCAAAGAAAAAAATTTAATTCTTCACGAGGTGGATAAAGGCGTGAAGAAAAAGGATATTGCTTTAAAATTTGTTATTTCCCCCTAACAGCTTAATAAAAACCATAATAAAAAAAATCTTTGACAAGATACAAAATTGATTAATCGAATTCTTGTTCAAAACGTTTAAAAACATGTCTATGAAGGTGTGGATGAGGCAGTTTTGAAGTGGATGCACACAATGAGAGATAAAAAATGTTCTTATCTCTGGGCCTTTCATAATTGAAAAACTTCTTCAATTTGAGAAGGCATTCGGATACGACGAATTTCGAGGAAGCAATGGATGGCTTGAAAATTTTAAGAGAAGACACGGAATTACGGCAAAAGTAATATCTGGTGAAAGTAAAGACGTTGATGATAATGAAAATTGGATAATGGAGACACTGAGTAAAATTTTAAAAGACTATAAACCATAAAACATCTTTAATGCGGACGAGATTGCTTTATTTTTTCAATGTTTGCCTAAAAAGTCATTAACATTTAAAAAGGAAAAATGCTTTAGGCCGCAGGACATGCCTCGCTATCTTTCAAGTAATATTATTAGGATGCGGGGAAACTTTTGAAATTAACCGAAGAAAAGAATATGAAATCAAAAAAATTATAATTCAATGTTCTACATTGGATCGACGGAAATTAATTAATACAAAGAAATTAAAGTTATAAAATTTCCATTGTTCTGACCAATCGGAATGCCTTATACAGAATCACTATCGCGGAGAAAACTACAATTCAGCCAATGAGGAGCAAGGATGTAACTTTCCGTTGCTCGGTGGGTTTTTTTTTTGCGCATTTTATTTTTCAGAGGCTTCGACTTCAGCGATTCTAAAAAGTTCAATCTAGAAAATAAAATGGTATATTGCTAGGATGGAATGTAAAATCCACGCAGTGGAAGACTGTGTAGATTTTCAGTGTTGCTAAGATTTAACTCTTGAAAAAATTAAATTTTGTGCAGATCAGTGGATTTTGACCGATAAAAAAGAAACAAAAGTAGAGCCACAATTAAAAGGTTTTTTCATTGAAAATAATTCCTAACAAAGTCTATAATCAGTGGTGTAAAATACCTGGGTATTTATTTTTCAATTCACTTTATTCATATAAAATATATATGTTTTTGTAAATAGATACCCAGATAAATAATATAATTTAATTTTAAATAATCAAAAAACTTAATCAATAAAAATTTAACTAATTAAGTTTTATAAAAACTAAAATATTTATTCAGAAAATCAAATACATTACTACATCATGCTTCTAACATAAAATACATGATTTAAATGAAAATACTCTTTTTAATTACAATGAATAATTTTGTATTTGCTGCTTATTAAAAAAAGTTATTTTAGCTTTAAAAAAAAACTCTTTCTTAAACTAATTTTTTGTATTTGGTTTTAAAATTATAAAGATCTGATAATGGAAACTAAACTGAAGGATACAATTGTTCACAATTCTTTTTGGATTAATCAGTCAAAGAACCAGACAATTTCTGATGAAAAGTTACCAGATGTTTCAGTTCTAATAGTTTTAAAAATTATAGTGAATGTGTTGAATAATAGTTATTCCTGAAACTTTTATATTATTTGAAGATGTAACAGGCATTTTACTGCTAGGTGGGGTTCATCTGAATCATCACCTTCAGTACTTAAATGTTCTTGAAACTAAAAGTTTGATGTAGTTTTCATAGTTTGAATTTATTTAAAACTATATTAATTTTCTATTGCATCCCCTTTTTTTTTTTACCCAACAGGATATCTGAAACATTTTTTTACATGTTTTTCCAATTTGGTTACATTGTCATTTGTATACAACATCACAGTACACTTTTATCTTTTTTAACATTAAAAAGTTCCAAGCACGTGCTTTTTTTCTTTACAACATAAAATTTTCCATAATATTAATACATGTGAAGAGAGTAAATAACTCCTCATTAAATCAAAACAAGACTGGTTGATTTGTAGCATGGGATTCTGAGAAATTAAGAATCAGAAATGTCACAAATCCTTTCTGTATAACATAAACAGTTTTAAAATTATTATTTCATTTTAAGTGTCATTCCTTCAAATAAAAAAAGATCAATTATCCTCCGATCCTGTTTAAGTTCTTGAATATTTTATTCAGAATCCTGATAGCAATTTTTAAAAAAATTTGGTCAGAACTTTAATTTAAAAATATTATACTTTATGTATTATATATAAATTCTATGTTTCATTTTGAAGCATATTTCACAAATACATTTTTTTTTTCTCAAAATAGCCAGTTTTTGGATGCTTTAATTTTTAATCACCATTCGTAAATACTGTAATTGTAAAAAAAACAACCAGTTTCTGTGTATTTATAAATTTAAATCCCCATTTGTAAATACTTTTTTTTGCAAAATACCCAGTTTTTAGGTATTTATAAATTTTAAGTTTCATTTTGAATCTTAAAATCTTGCTTATCAGATACCAACCTTCCTCCAAATCAAAATGTTCTTCAAAAACATGTTTAATCATTATTAAGCAAATTACCAGGCTGGAATAAACAGGAGTTTATTATTGCACTATGTCCTTCACATTATGGATAGAAGATTTCAGAGGGTATATTGGAAGTAGATTATTATCAATATGTCTCAAGAGCCAATTCCTCCAGCATTAATAATGTTCACTGCAAATGGAAAAATAATAGATGCTCTATTGGAAGTTGTTCTTGTCATTCTTCTAAACTGCACCTCAGTGAATTGTACAAAATGTGTTTATTTACCTGATAATGCTGATTAAAATACTAATAGCTTATATAATTATTTATTGTACTATTTGTATAAAGAACAATACTCATTCATAAATAAAATAATGGACACAGAAATTTCAAATTTTTTATAGTTTTGAAAATAATTTTAAAAAATTATCTATAAATATTTTATTCAGATGGATTTTTAAATGCCTGTATATCTTTGTAGAAACTGTATAATTATAAGAATCTTCATCATCACATATAAAATATGTATTGAATGTTTTCTCGTCAATGTAAACAAGGAACTGTTATGTATAAAAAATTGTAATGTTATTTTGTACATATTTTTTAAAAGTATCTTAGCCTTTAATGCTGTGAACCTATGTTTTTTGAAAATGATTGTTTCTGCATGCCAGATTACTGTACGCGTACCTACAATAATCTGTGTACAACTAAGCAGATATATTAATTTTTTTTGAAAAGCAAATATGTGAAATTTGTCAATTGCATACCTAGAATTTTTTGAAAAAACATCTAAGAGGTATCAGCAAAAAAGATATTGGAAAATGCCAGTTCACTTTCTTTATAGTACCGTATTAGCAAGCGACTTTCAGATCATATATGAAATCTGATTTGAATACTTGCTCAGAAATGTAAAATAATACATCATTATGTGTAAAAAACTCTAATTAATGTTCTCTTAGTTATACTTTTAAAATAGTACTATAGATATTTCATAGTAAAAATAAGGTTATTCGAAATGACCTGTAATTTTAGTTTATGAATGTATACTCGTAATGTACCTTGAAAATAATTTTTGATATTATGCTTTATTTATTATTTATTGTTGGAAAATAAAGGATTATGGTTATTATGTTAAATATTGATTCTAACAAAGTTTTCTATCTTCAAGTAATTCAACAAGCATATTGAAGTTGACTAAATCTTTCTTATTAGTATTCTGACAGTCTCAAAATCACTATTGTAGTGAATAAAGTGAAAAACCTCTTCGAGATAGTTTTGCAAATCAATCAAACATCTATGAAACCTTAATTATCCACATTTCAGTTTAATGTTTCTTTAAAAGTAATTAACATCGAATAAATTATTAAGTAAGTTTGTTTTATCTCAACTAAAAAATGCTGTTTTCCAATCAGACACAAAATAAACTATACAAAAAAACTATGATAAATATGAATACTTTGCACGACAATATCTGTCTGATTTATTTTACAGAAATATGATAGGCATTAATATTTGAAATATGTTGGAAGAGGTAGCTAGGAATTTATAATCCTTATTGATGCAGGTAGAAGCCCAGAATTTAAATTAAATATATAGGTTGAACAATTAATTAATTCTTGGGTATTAAATTAAATTACACACAATAAGGCCATTCTCTGCTCATTGAAATAATTCCCCTACCTTGCTGAGTCCGGAAAACCCTAGCTACACCTAATTAAAAAGCTCATTTTCATATAGTGGTAGACAATGCTAGATAATTAAACAAAACAATTTTCAGTTAAATTTAAATAATTTTTTATGGTAACGAATTATTGATAGTTTGAAATTAATTAGGCCTGCCATAAAAACTTTAGATATGTAATCCATTTGATGCACAAATGATCATTTATCAAGTTCAATAAAATAAAAAATTAGAGCTAGCACATTAGCTAATGCAATCTAAGAATTATATTTTCAGAACACAAAGTAAAAAAAAAGACAACCCTAAACTTGATAGAGATGTAATGATGAACATTTTCACTCAAACAATCACAAACACTTTCGAATCTTGATGAATATTACTAAAAAAAAAAGAAGTGAATTTTTTTTTATATTCACTTTAAATTGGAGATACTTTATAGACTTGGGAATGAATTTCAAACTCTTCCTCGGCCATACCTTAGGCCTGCATCACCATTCAAAATCGGAAAAGCTGAAGTGAAGAGAACAAAAATGTTGAGCTAGGAATGACGTAAAAAAGATATACGATCTGACTGTGGCATTAAAGTAAGCCACCACCACGATGAAAAAAATAAAATGCTGTACATTACCCACGACGTAGATCCCGCAAAAGGTGATGGATCATTTGAAAATCAGCGTTCTATGGATTGCTTCCTGCTAAGAAGAAATGTCTTTCTCACAAAAGACGGCTTAATTCATTAGATTGTCTCGAATAGTGTTTGTTGAAAACTCTTCCATTTCGCCCTTTCAAAGCATTCATACTGAGTTTTTTCATACTGCAGTCCTCTTAGGAATACCAATTTTTTTCCGAAGAATAATAAAGAATCTTCAGCTTCACTCAGGAATATAAAAAACATTAAGTGAAAATTAAATCGGAGTAAGAAGCAGACCCCAGGCCCCTACTGGCCCTAAATGCAGCTTGGAACAACACAACCACTCGCTTAGCTCATCACAAAGTGAATTACAAAAGTAACTTTGAAAACATTCCAAGAGATGACCTAAGACCTGATGACGCCAAAAACTTACCGACTAAGATGGCTAAGAAAATAGTCCCGTGCTGCAGAAATTTGAATTTAAAAATTAATAAAGTTGAAACCTTTAATGGAAACAACAACAAAAGTTAAGACAAAAATAATTAAATCGAAAACAAAGTCAAATTAATATTGTAAAATTTAGAAATAAATGAAACGGCTAAATTATCGTCTTGGAATTTCAGTAATTATGCAAAGTGCCACAAGAAAATAAAGAAACTTTAGTGGCGATGAAGAATTAAATTAATTAAAAAATATCGACAAAAGCCGAAAATGATCACGTTAATCACATTTGCACCAACATCTCCCCCCCCCCTCCCCAACGGGAAGAAAAATTTAGCTGCAAATTTGATCTAAGATTTTCCTGAAAAAAATGCTTCAAAATTTACTCTATTAACACATAGAACATTATACACATAAAATTAAAAAATATTGCAGCAATTATATACATAATTACATTCTTGCTTTTATTGTCTCCACTTCCAAGAAACCACACAACTAAAAACTCTCAAACACATCATAATACCATAAAAATATATGCCATACAATTTCATCTACAATATTAAATATTTTTTTCAAATTTATCTATTTATTTCTTCATTTCTTAGAAATATTTCGAGCATTCAAAACATAATAGAAAAACATATTTAATATAGAATTTCAACTCTGAAAGAAAATGGAATCAGTTGTGATGTATATAGTTTCAAAAGGCCGTAATCCATGCTGTATAATTTTTTTTATACATAAAACTCTTACACTTTCAATTCTATCAGATTCAGTATCCTATTCACTTACATTTTCGGCAGCCATTGACAAAATGAGTAAATAATATAAAATGGAAGGACATCATCATATACAGAATAATCAATCTTGACACAGAAATAAAAAAATCGTAAGAAACATCTGTAAAGGCTTATATAATACATCTCTTTATATGTGTGCACTTTTCTGATTGCCATTATCAACTACAAAAGAAAGTAAATAAAATTTATATCGATTACAAAATTAAAACAATTATAGACATAAATGTATTTTTAAAGAATTTTTCTTTTTCACAACAATTTTTTAATTCTAAGGTTTGGCCTATAGGGCTGCTCTTATTAAAATTTTGTTTACTATTAAGTTTCATTTGTTTTGTTGTCTTAAGATCTTAATGACATAATTATTACTTCTTAAAATCCTTTATAACTCAAAAGTCCTTTTATATTTCTCCTGGAATGGTATGGATGAGAAAATTTAACAAGGGTACCTTTAGCTTTCCAAATTAAAATTTGGCACTGCCTTAATCTCTTGATTGTATGGGCATTGTTTTGAAATATTGTATCCTCATTTTTTTTTGCAAACTTCTTTCTTTATGGAACACATATTATTTCTGATATTTTTCAGATATTTTTGATTCATTTTCAACAGTAATAGGTCCAAAAAAGCCATCAAGAGGTAAATTTGCTTTCTGCCAAAGAATATTTCTGCTGAGCAAATTTTGTTAAGAATGAATTGAATTGTTGTAGTACATTGGAAAATAAAAGCTTTCCTGACCCATTGAAAGTACTCACATTGATGCCAAACTTCTTCTTTCATTGTTCTAGAGCTCTCAAGAAACCATTTCCATGGATAGTATATTGAAGATTTCTAGTGCTGAATATGGCTTTAACTGTTGCAACTCCACCATCCATTCGAGATAAAATAGTAGGTGGATTGTTGGGTGATTAAAAATTTTGACATATCAAATTGGCAAAATATTTGTTTAAACTAATTATCGATAGTTCTGGAAGCATATTTTTGTAAAGGATAGGCTTCTAATATTACTTATAGTGATCAACTATAGTTAATATATAAAATTCTTTAAGGTCTGGTGGACCTTGGAAGCTTACCAACGACATCAATAGCAATACACGACCTGGTGCTAAAGATTCCTTTGAATCATTTTGTGTTTGAGTTAATTTGGATTTTGGTTTGTTTTCTAGAGCATTTTTCACAATGCCTCACTATTTTTACTAAGTAAGGAATACTTTCCATTGATATTGGTCTAATGAATTCAAAAGTTCTTCCTCAACACCAAAAGAGTATGCAGTTTCTAATAACAAACTTTAATTAGAGATTTAGGAATTCAATCCTATTTACAATTTTCTTTATTTTATGTATTTTTTATCATTACACAAAACCGAATTAACATCAAGAAAATATTGCTTACATTGTTTGTACAAGATAAATCATTCATACTTTTAAGGTTTAAGACTGAATTTGCTTTTGTTCAATTGCAATGTTTTGCAGAAAGTATCATTAGGTTAGAAAAAAAGAGTGAGTTGTTTACATTTAAAAGAATTTTCTTTCCACAACTCTGGACAGAAAATCAGGGATTTAGACCACTCAGTGTATATAGGAGTGGAGTGAAATGGAAAAGTACCCAATACAATAACGCTCCGTAAACCATATTTCTGGCTTTTTGTCAAGATCTTCTTTGATATTCTAGTTAATGGTTTAGCATCAGTTAGAGTTCAAATTTTTTCTCCCAATATTGGATCAAGAAAATGTCTTGGACCGAAGCATAAATAGCAATTCTCTTCGTCGAGGTATTATTTAATTCTGTTGGTGTTAATTTTCTAGAAAGTACATCTAAAGTGATAGTAAACATTGTCTTTCTCTTTGGCAATATACGCCACAAATAGCAATTTTACTAGCATCAGTAATTAATGAAATAGGCAAATTTGGATCAAAGTTTTTCAACGTAGGTTTTTTGAAGAGAATGATTTCCCGTATCGTTAAAAGCATTTTCACATCTCAACTGACCAAACAAAATGGAGTATTTTCTTTTGCTTAACTTACCACCAACGGTTCAACACGTTCCTGCTAATAATATAAATCAAACTTAAATAATAGTTAGCAAATCCAAAAAAACATTGTAGCCTGCTTTAAATTTTTTTGGCTCTAGGGGATCTTGTAACTTTGTTTAATTCTCTGTTCTGATATAAAAAAACCATTTAGCATTTAAATCAAAACCAAGATAAGTAATTCTCTGGTTTGCACAATTGCAATTTGGCTGATCCAAAGTAAGATTAAATTTTGTGAGTCTATCAAATACTGTTTCAAAGTTACTTTGTTCACAATAGGGAATTCTCTGTAATATAATGTCATCAAGAAAAAGTAAATTTTACCTTGGTACTCATTTAAAAACATTTTGAAATTAGTGTGAAAAAATAAGATGTACTTTTTGAGCCAAATGGGAAAGTCTGGTCGGCTGAAAATTACCCATTTCTGTCCAAATGCAAGCGCTATCCTCATCTCTCAATTTTATTTGAAGAGTCTGACTTCAAATCCAAAACAACTAAATTTTCCTACCTGCAATGCTTATAATCTTCAGAAATTTTTTGAAGACAAATTTGAATGTTTATAGTTATGCTATTAATAAGTCTATATCTACAAACCATTCTGGAATTTAGGGCTCAGAAATTACTGTCATTAGGATTTTGTTTTTCTTAATGAAAATTACAGGAAAACAATAACTCGAAGAAATATTTTAGTTCATGATACCTACCTCTAAAAGATTGTTAATTTTTGCTGAAGTATATTTTTTTAAGTGCTTAAAGAGGAATAGAATAAGGCTTTTGTTTAGAAGTGGAAAATCTATGCAGGGAGAGAAAATTCGGCATTCTGAAGTTTCACCCAAGAGTTTAAGTATGATTTTGAAAATACCTTAGTAATTCTTTTTGAGAAGTAAATCTTGCATCTTATTTTTTTTGCTCTTTATCATAAGATGACTGGTTAAAACTCGATTTGAGTAACTCATCTCTACCGATTTTAGGAATTTTCATTTAAGTTAAGTTGTTAATTTGATAAATTTCAGATTCAGAAGGAGATATATTGTCATTAACATCAAATGCTTGATATTTCTACAATTGTGCTTTTCTAACAGAATGACTTTATTTGTGTTTTTATTTTCAATTATGGTGTGAAAAGATTGCATTAGTGGAACATTTAGAGCCCATTGATTAAGTAAACCAGTTTATTTTTCTTGGAATAAAAATTAGATCTTTGTTTTTTTGCAATATTTTAGAATCTTAAATTTATACTTGCTGAAAAAAAGGCTGAACTGTAATATTATTGGCTATTTTGGACATGTTTATGAAAAGTTTCGCTGACATTAAATTTTTCACCAAAATTGTTGTTAATTTGCTCAAAAAACTTTCTTTTTGTTTTCTTGTCACTTTCAGATATGTCATAATCAGTAGTTTCACTACAAAACATTGGTGGGAGATAAAATCAAATTTTTGATTACCAACTAGAAGTTGTTTGTTTATATAGTGTCTATGACAACTTGGTTTTCTTTGTAAGAAATCGCAAACTTGGAATAGCATGATACTGAGTATCTAAGAGGCTTAACGTGACAAAAAATTGATTCCAGAACCATTTTTTCAATTTTGAATTTAAATTAATTGTTGACATGTATGGAACAACTGTGTTATCTATAGTTTTGATTCTGACCCATTCTTTGAAATAGGGACTAACTTTAGTTTTACTTTGATTTGATCAACAATGTGTGGTTGAATTTTCAACTTACATTAGCGTCAACTACCGAGACATTTTAACTGAATGTACTTATATACAATAAATTGGAAGATTGCTGGGCACATAGTGCAACGACATTAATACTTTGTTTTCTCTGAATTATCTAAAACTTTTTTCTTTATTTTGATTTGGCTGTTTAACTGAATTTTATTTTTGATTTATTAATTTGAGAATTTTGCTTTCTTTGATTACATTTTATCTTTAGATTTCACCATCATGCCTTTCCTTATTACTTTATATTAGCTCCTTATTTCTTTTTTCTTTGCTGCCGAGACATTTTTTTGCTTTTTAAAATCATAACTCTTTTTTTATAGATTCCTGCCAAAGAGAATTCTTTTTTTTGAAAGGTTTGCAAGAATCTTCTAAAGTTTAAATTGTTTCTGAAACCTCTATTAGAAAAGATCTAAAAATTACCTCTGAAACCTCTTCCCAGAATTATCCTTCATGATTTGCACTTGTTTATAAGGAGGAAAGTTATTTGCAATTTTAAAAGATCTGTTACAGAAGTTTTGGCTCAACATTACCCCTGTAATTGCTACCGTATAATGAAAACAATTATTGGCTTTGTAGGTTTTAACTGCTGCAAATGACATGGAGATTGTTGGTAACTTTAGAACACATTATTGGAGTTGGTTTATGGTGCTTCTGTCAAAACTATTCACACAAATTTTGTAAAGATATAAAGCATTTTACTTTTTCAGATAGTTCTAGAATTTGTTTATTCGTACTCAATTGTTGTGATAAAAATTTGGTTTGTACCATAATCTGTGACATTTATTTCGCACCATCACTCAATACCAAAGCATTGTTGTCAATGTTTTAGCTATTGCCAAAAGCAGATTTGGAAATTTTGGGACCCAATTCTTTTTTAACTTACCCATTCATATTCAAAGCTTCAATAAATTTTGAAAGCTTTAATTTTCTTACAAATTTATAATATTCTCTTCCTCACTGTTATTTGGATTAGAGAATTACCTGGTGGTAGAACTCACTGGTTCTGCCAAATCTTGAAATAGATTGGTTGACTCTTTTGTTTTAAATTGTTAATGTCTTTGAGCTTCTTTAAAATTTGGTTTTGCAAAATTTTCTTCAAGCTTTTTACCAAAGAATCAAAAAAATGATCTAATTCTTCTAATTCTGGATTGCTCACTAAGAATTTTAATGTTTGCATCTTTAAATTTAGTTTTAGAACCAAAATTTTTTTTAGCTCTACCTTACTTTTCCAGTTTCGCCATCTCAATAAACTGTTTGTAAAAAAATCGTTTTCGTTACACCTTTGTGGGTGGTGTGGAGAAGAGATAAGACTTCAGCCAGCATTGTACTTAAAACTACTGACAGTTATGAAATATTATATATCAGTTATAAAATACCCAAATTATATAACAAAAAATACTGAAATACACAAATTGAAATTTATAATACTATTAAATCATTTTACAAAATAATGTAATTCCCCAGTTGAGACTGGAGCATTGAGCAAAAAATATAAAAATAATTTTACTCTGACATAGTATCACTGTTAAATTTAAATTAGTTGGCAGTAAATTTACCTTCTAATAAATAACCCATGAACTCAACCTTAAATTTGTATTATTACATTCTTGTTTTGAACATTGGCACCAAATGTTAACATTTGAAATATGTTGGAAGAGTAGCTAGGAATTTTTTTTCTATATAAATATTGATACAGTAGAAGCCCAGAAATAAAATTAAATTATATTATATATTGAACAATTAATTAATTCTGGTATTAAATTAAATTACACAATAATAAGCCATTTTGCAATATTGAAATAATTCAATTTGCCTTGCTGAATCTGAAAACCCTAGCTGCATAATTAAAAGTTCATTTTCATATAGTGGTAGTACAATGCTAAAAATAATTAAACAAAAACAATTTTATTAAATTTAAATAATTTTTATTTAACAATTATTGATATTGAAATTGATTATCACATAAAAATTTAGATATATGCACATTTGATGCTACCAGAAATGAAAATATTTATCAGTCAAAAACAAAAAATAAAAAATTGTAGCTACACATTAGTACTGCAGGCCTAAGAATTATATTTTCAGAACACAAAGTAAAAAAGACAAATCCTAAATTTGATAGAGATAACATGAACATTTCACTGCAAATATCAGAAACACTTCTTGAATTGATGAATAACATGCCATTTGCGTAGCGAATTTTTTTATATTCGTTTAATGATATTTTTGAGGTGGAGCCCGTTTCTGGCGTACATTTTCGTAATCTTCCACATACCTCTAGGCCTGCATCACTTCATTCAAAAATCGGAAAAGCTGGAAGATGAGAACAAAAAATGTTGAGCAGAATAGACGTTAAAAAAGATGATCACGATCTCTGTGATAAGAGTACACACCACCACGATGAAAAAATAAAAATGCTGTGTGGTATTACCCACACTGCAGATCCCAAAGGTGATGATCATTGAAAATCGAAGGTCATGGATTGTTCCGGCATAAAGAAAAGAAATGCTTTCACAAAAGCACTCTTAATCTTAACATTGTTCCGGAATATGTTGTTGAAAACTTCTCTATTTCGCCCTTTCAAAGCATTCATCGGAGTTTTCTATATACTGCATCCTCTTAGAATACCAATGAAGAATACTAAGAACCTTCTGTAGCTTCAGACTCCAGGAATATAAAATTATTTGCATCTGAAAATTAGAGGTAAGACAAGACAGGACCCCAGGGCCCCATCAAATGGTCCCTGGGGCCCGCAGCTGGAACGAAGACCAACCACCTCGCTTTACCCATCACAATCCAAAAGTAACGAAAACGATTCCAGATACATTGACGCGCTCAAGACCCGATGACGCCAGTAACCTCACAAGCAGAGCCAAGGAAGAAGAAATAGTCCCGTTGCAAAATTTGAATTTAAAAAATTACAAGCTTGAAACCCGAATGGAAACAGAATAAACAAAAAGCATATACAAATAATAATTAAATCGAAAACAAAAGTAAATGAATTTATGTGTAAAATTTAGAAAATAAAAGAAACGGCTAAAATTATCGTTTGAATTTCAAAATAGCCAAAGCTGCCACTCAAGAAAATAAAGAAACTTAGTATGAAGAATTAAATTACTAAAAATACTGACAAAGCCGAAAAATGATGTTAATGCAATATTTGCACCAATAGGAAGAATCTCCTTTGTTGTACTAAAGGTTAGAACAAAAAATTTTTTTATTGAATACCATTTATGAGATAAAATAAAGCACGTTCTTATTCATATCATAATTGAACAACTTTCAGTGTAAAGAAAGCTTACTTTCAAACTCTATAAAGGTGATAGGAAATAAGTTTAAAAAAGTGACATTTGAGTGAAAGTTTAACTTCCAAACAGTGACATAAACAGAAGATCTCTGGCTTTATTTTGTCGACAGTTTGCGGGTATTTCCTTCATTTAAATATAAAATTAGGCTTGATAAGCAAATCAAAGGTAAGAAAACATAAACGTAAACAAAGTATGGAGTTCCCAGAACCAGTTTGCCGCTTTCCGATAGGTCGGAAGAAACTGCACATTTTGCTGCAGTTGAAATATATTTGATGTTTTATAATTCTAATTGAAATTGCTCGTTGTAGAACATTGTATTTTTAATAAATACTTAATGTTATCTGTCTTTGATGGAACGTTCAAGTTTCCTTCGCTACTTAATAATACTTGCATTTTCTAGCTTAGTTAGTCTCGCCCATGTCCGTGGCTTACTTTGGAAGCAGAAAACAAAGCAAAGAAAGATTAACTGCCATGTTTAGTACAAATATGATTGGACATCAGAAATTGAAAACCATTAAGCTATCGAAGAAGCAAAAATCCAAGAATCATGTTTCAGCGACGCAAAAATCTTTTGAGGCTGATTTATGACTTTAACAAGAAATTCTTGGATGATGTCAGAAATTTGGGAAATAATTCAAAAAAAGTTGGACAAACGTATGATTGCAGAGTGTCGCGAACCGTTTGTTTTTATTAATGTCCCGCCCAACCGAAGGAAATCAACCAAAAACTGAAAAAATTAGCTTTTATCTTGCCACCAACATTCGCTACAAAAAACTGGTGCCAATGGATCATGTGCGGAGATAAAAAAAATCAAAATATATCATCGCAAGAGAATAGTGCGAAAAATTTATCACTCCCGCTTTGAGAACAATTAATCCATGCCAAGGGTCAACTTACGGAAAAGGATATCATAAATTTTCAAAGCATGGAACGGAACTATATCAAGATCGCGGCCTATTCGTAACAGTTTTGACAAAGCTGGATTCTTTGTCAGCAATCATAATTCGGCAAGTACGGAAGACGATATTCCCTTTAGAGAACTTAAAATGGATACAGCTAAGGGGAAAAGAAAAATTAACGGATGATGAAAGTTGATTTTCTTTTCACTTGATTCTGAAGAGGAAACCCGGAAACACTAACTGAATTGAATATTTTGGACAGTGTGAAAAATAAAAACAATACAGCAATGAATTGTGACGAAGATGAATATGGAAATGATCATGATGCAGAAATCAACAAACCTTCGTAAATCATTTGAAACAATCCGACGCGGTTTACAGTTTGAAGAAAATACGCCTGAAGGGTTTTTGGTGCATTGCAAAGATGCGAGACATATTATGACAGAAAACACTTTTTCAAACAAAAAACTAAGGCAAAATTAACAGACTTTATCAGAAATTAAATCTAAGGACGCATGTGGTAATGTATGCTTAAAATTACTTGTTATAATAAATGCGATAATGCCATTAAAATTCGTTAATTTTAATACAAAATTATTTAACAATTGAAAATACACTGTATTCCCGGACGTTTTATTCTTATTTTCCTTGCAGATTTCTTTTTGATGGGTAAGATATATAAAACAAATAGATATTAATTTACAAAATAAAGGTGCGATTAATTACTTTAAATAATATTTAGTGTTTATGAATTGAAAATCTGCTTTGTGTAGTTTAAAAGGTGCTCTATTTAACGAATTTTCCATATAACGAACTTTTTTTCGGGATTTAGAGACTTCGTTAAATAGAGGTCCGACTGTAATCCCAAAAATGACCGATTTTTTTCGTTTGCTTATTTTCGGATAAAAACGCGTCCATTTTCTTTCCAAAAAAAGTTAGAAGAAAATAGAGTGGTTTTTGAAACTCACTTCTATTTAGAAGATATTGTTTGTATTCAATAATACTACTGTTTATCACTCCGTATTTACTCGTCTCTACTAATAAGAAAGGAGAATGTGTGTGTGTCCGTCCTCTACAGCAGTGGTGCGCAAACTATTTTCATTTCTGACCCCCACAGTCGTGAACACTGAAGTGTTTAATGGTGTAATTCGCAGGCTTGAATTGAAACGTCATCTACCAATCCAATGGATTATCTGCTTACTTCAACAAGTTGCCATTACAACACCAATTAGAGCGCAAGTCTTCTGGTCCCTCGTCTTACACCGGAGACAGACGAAACCTGAAAGGAAGCGAGAAGCTTTTACTTGGTGCTTTTAATAGAATTGAATGTGAATTGTCAGACACTGATCCCACCAACCTAAGTTGTGATCAGAAATACTTATTAGACATTTGCACAGCCATTAGTTCTAGTGTTGTTTCTTCAGATCTAGCGAAACGTCAACCAGGCATGTTGAATTTGGCCCTCTGGCTAACAACTGCAAATCAAATATTGAAGCTTTATATATCAACCTCAGACCCATCAAATAAGTCAAGTATTTTTGTTGCATTCATTCTAAGTTTTTACGCACCCTCATGTTTCCGAATTAAGTTACATTACATAAAGGATGATGCTAGACACTTGTGGCATTTCATCAGCTCATCTCGATACTTGCCTAAGAAGTATCGTGATATAAATGAACCAGTCATTTCTCGCAACGCTTACTTTGCAGTTCCAGAAAACATGCTTTTGGCTATGTTAACTGATGAGAGATGCCATATTAGAACCCTTGCAGCTCGGTGAATTATCAAGCAAGAGAAATTGGCCTAGATGGCAATTGTGTTCATAGATTTGTTATTCCTGCTGTTAACTTTGGAGGTAGACTACATAGATCTCATTGACTGGCAAGTTTGTCGTGTCACACAGCTTCCAGTTCTCAGACAAATCAGTTCCCATGAACTTCTAAAAATGATACAGGACGACGTGCCAATGGACGGATAGACTTTATTAAATTTCCTTCAAACACACAAGCAGTTCAGCGAATTGTGAAACTCGTCACTGAAGCCCCCAGAAAAAATATTGGACCACAGAACAGGGATGGATTTATCAGAGCTACACTAGAATCCAGAAAGCAAATGTCACAATTTGAGTCCAAAAAATGATTACAAAAAATAGTGCTTTTGTAATTTTGTATGTTTAAAAGGTTGATTAAAGTTTCTATTCGCATTATAATAAGGTAAGTAAAATGTGTATTTATTTAAAAATTCGCCTTAAATTTCCAAAATTTAGCGCCAAAAGATATTAATCTATAATTTTGTAAAGATGTTGTTAATAAATAGTAACTTTTAAGCACTCCCGCAAACCGATCAACTAAATCTGATTTTTAAAAATTTTTGACCATTTTAGTCCAATTTTTTTCAACTTTCTGCCCATTGAGGCGACAGAAGATATCAATTCAGAATTATAAGATTTTGTACACTTTTTAATGATAGGAGTTTGCAACTTTTCCACACTACCGCAAAAAGATCTAAGAAACTTTAAAAACTCTTCCGGCTTTTTGGCCCACCCTAGTGCATAATGTGCGAGGACTATTTTGAAGGATTGTAAACAGTTTCCATGTGAGGCCGATTCAATGCAAGATATTGGTCACACCTTGTACTTTCATCGATTCAAATAAACTTTTCATGCATTTTAGCCTTTCTTTAAAACTCCATACTTACATATATATTAGATACTCACTGCACTGAATAGTTAAAATGCATGAATGAAATTCTTTTATAAATATGCATGTAAACAGAAGAAAAAAAAAAATAGAGTTAATTTCAAATGCAATGGTCCTAAGTAGCTTATTTTATTAAGGAAATGTTCCGAGTACAGTAGTAAAATATTGGATTTCTCTTCTATATATATATATAATTAAAGAAATAAAGGGAACAAATGAAAATATTTATATTAAAACTTTTTCTTCCAACAAATAATCACCTCAGTAAATTGTACAATATCAAATTTATGTAAAATGCAATAAATGCATTTTCAAACAAAATACAGTTATGGAATTTACTTTTCCTGTATGGCTCTGTTCAGCAGCCACATGGCTGAAGTCCTTATCATACAGGAATACAAAACTTTTCCCCCATTAAACTGATATCAATATTTTTTAAAATAGGCATTTAACATTTGAATAGTTCAATTCATTTGTAAGTTTCTGATCTATGGATTTGAGAAAAATCCACCTTCTTAATAATCAAAAAACTCTTTCCATCCATCATTTCAAAACGAAATTTCAGATGCATCTTTATTTACCAGAAGTTAACACAGAAAACCCAAAAACAAGTTTTCTGCTGACAAACTTATGGATCAAAATTTATCACATATTAACCATTATCTTCTTTAAATAGACAAAAAATATAATATT
>BGPR01012263.1:0-27872 GCA_013235015.1 Araneus ventricosus
TCATTGCTTCGTTCAGTTACGTATTGCTCAAAATTTCCGAAAATGCGAGCAAACAATGTACATTTTAGACGTTCTGTTCTTAGCATTATTACTCAAGGTATCTTTTCGTACTAAATCGAAGACGTTCTACAATTTTGTATTGACTTTTTTCCTGTGTCTTGTGCCGTTTTCGAGAGATAGGACCGCTAATTCGAGAAAATTTACCGATAGATGGCGATGTTAGTTGTCTCATCGAATATTTGCGCTGGCCTTTTCACTATACCTAGACTGTATTATGAAAAGTTTATGGCCTAAGCTGTCACCGTTTAGAAGTTAAAGGGGTGTAACGGGTATAAGTGGGAACCCTGTTTATTAACTTTTTTGAGACGGATAGGGGCGCAGAAGATATTTTGGCCTAGGGCGTACAAATGTATAAATCCAGCCCTGATTCAGTTACAAAATTAGCTAGCTTTTCCGGACGCACATTAATGTTTTTTTTTTATAATTCCTAATTTCAGGCAGTTAAAATGAAATAAAAAATTAATTTTTTCGGCTAAAAGTGGGAGCACTCTCCCCATCACCTCCCTCGAAACGCTGCCACTGTTTTTCTCGCCGTTTCTAGGACATCAAGGTCAGGTGGACGTGTGACACAAGGGTCGTCGAACAACAGTGGCGACTCCAAAATTAGGGTCTGGGGGGGGGCTGAGGTATAAAATGTTTTGTATCGTCGTGACGAATGTCAAATCTTATGGCTTATGTAAACCTAAACACTTTAATTTTACAGACTTTACTCACCTGACAACAGTGGCGAATCCAGGGGGGGGGCTATCGGGCTACAGCCCCCCCAGAGCCAAGTCAGAAATCCTGATTTAATTTAACAACATTACAACTGTTTTTTCTTAATTTCTCTCTTCAAAAAAATAATAAAAACGTTTCAACATTGCTTTCTGGCTTGAAAGGCTCGAAAATTTTGTTACTTTTGTAGCCATTCCACTTGTATTTGCAGCATTGACGCGGACGAAGACATTTTTTGGTTATTTCATTGTTATTTTTATTAAATTATCGAAAGTATTGTATTGCTCCTTATGATTCTTATTGTCAGGTGAGTAAAGTCTGTAAAGTTAAAGAGTTTTGGTTCACTTTAGCCTTGAAGTTTGACATTCATCATGACGATACAAAGTTTTTATGACCTCAGCCCCCCCAGACCGGAATCCTAGATTCGCCACTGCCTGACAATAAGAATAATAAAGAACATTACAATACTTTCGATAATTTAACAAAAAACACAATGAAATAACTAGCAAAAACATGTTTTTGACCGTGTCAAAACTACAAATGCGAGTGGAATGACTACAAAAGTGGGAAAATTTTCGAGCCTGTCAAAAACCAGGAAGAAATGTTTTCACTTTTTTAAAAGGGAGATTAAGAAAAAACAGTTGCAGTGATTTTAAATAAAATAAAGAATTTCGGTCTAGTTCCGGGGAGGGTTGCAGCCAGATAGCCACCCCCCTGGATTCGCCACTGTCGTTAACTATTAGTGTTAATGAAAAAAGTATGGAATTCAGAAGACTATTAAACAGATCAAAATGATAAGAATATGTGAGGTCTCAAAATTATCACTATTAGATAAATATTTTGGTAGTTGCGAAACGAGTCACTAAATACTCTTGAACCAACTCAGATTTTTTGATAATCTTTTCTCCTTTGAGTGTAAGAAGCACTTTAAACGTGCTACTGCATGCAAATAACCTTTCTGTGAGCTCCTGAATGAAAAATATTTTCTAGTTATAAATTGCAATTAAAAAAAAGTGGACAAACTTTCTGAACTTTAGTCCAGATAATACTGGGTTGGCGAGTGTGGGGTCAATCACTCAAATACATCATCACTGTTTAGGCTTGTTAGGAAATTCTGCATTTTAAGCTACGAAGCTTGCATCTTTTCTAAATTGTCTCTCGTGCCTTTACTCTAAGATTCGAAGCATTCTTTCTTTAAGATTTTTACATCATTTCTTTGAGCTAGTCACTTCACTTGACATCAATATTAGCAGCTATTTAATCGGAATCTTATGACGTTGTCTATTCGATTCCCGCAGCTGATATGTAGATCTACTGATTATTAGCAGAGTATATATGCTTGTCTCTACTATGTCATTTCGATACGGTCTGTAGGTCATCTAAGCATTCTCTCTTCGGAGAGACTTCAGTGCCATGTAAGCTGTTGCTGTACCTATAAGATGTAGGACAAGTATCAACCTTGTTAAATGGAAATGTGATCTGTAAATATGTTCTTAAATGTGGTCGTCCAAATAAATGTCTCTTTTAACTTATATGTTTCATCATTTCTGAAGTAGTAAGAAATGCTCTATCTCATAGAAATTCCACTGCATGCAATAAGCCAGGACGCTTTTAGCTTATTATCCAGCAACTCTTCATAACTAGTGTTACTCAAACTGCCTGTTTCTACTTTAAGAGACTAATGGCCTTATTCACCATCCATGGTTAAACCATGATCAGCGGTTAAACGGGAATTTACACGAACAAGCGAATGCTGGCCGAAATGATCGGCTGGATGTATACCCTAACTGGCGAGTTGGCGAGAAACTCGTTTGGCTCGAAGGCTGAGGGTAATGTTAAAAATCGCCAACAACCGAGAAATTGAGATACCATACTAAAATAGCAACCCGCTACGGTATACATTTGGCGACGCATTTCGGTCAGCTTTCGCATTACTATGGCAGAACCATCATTTAACTGCTGATCATGGTTTAACTATGGATGGTGAATAAGGCCGTAACAAGTGATATTGGCAAACTCGCTTCCCGTGCCTAACAAGACTTAATCGGAACGCCTGGTCATTTTATATTGATAGCGCAGGCTTACATTTTACGTAAATCTCTACCACTAATAAAAGCGAATGTGTGTCTACCTGTGACCTTTGGCGCTCTTCAGGACAAGCCGTTAGATCTAGAGCTACCAAATTTGGCGCAGATATGCTTTGAAGGATGGGGATGTGCTCCTAGGAGCAATTTCTTCGAAACTTTAATCCCTTAACTCTCTCACATCGAGCAGGGCGGTCCCGGGCGGTCTGAAGATTTCTCTTAACAGCGGCGAAGGCCGGTCTGAGGCGGTTGGCGTCTTTTGAGGGGAGGTTCTGAGATCGCTTAGGAGATAAGCGCGGTAGGGGGTCCAATTATCCTTGCCAACCGCAGCCCATTTCCCTGCGCTTTAAGGGAAGGCTATAGCAGAGGATGGAGTGGTAAATGACCACACAGGTTGGGCGAGTCCAATTCATGTCGCTTCCTACCAAAAGCTCCCGGTTTTAAAGGGGCTAGAAGAAAGAAGTCGCCTCGGGATTAAAGAGTTAAGAGTCGCATTTTCTTTGCTATCTAATAAGATGACCCCTCCTGTTTTGGGAAGAGGCTGTCGTTTTCATTCATCTAAGAAGGCACAGAATACTTGAGATGCTTATGGATTCTACGTTATTTTTGACTCAAATTATGAAGCTAATTAATGAGTGAATTTTAGTTTATAAGCCTAAAAATTAAATAATTCGATGCACGTCAATATGTTGGGCGCGACCGTTAAAGGGTTAATTAGGACTTTAGTTTATTAAAAATTAAGCAATATTTTGGCATTTTTCGTTCATAATTTTCGGAAATATCATACAAAAATGATTTCGCACCATCTTAAAATGGAAATAAACTGTCTTTTTAATGATACTAATTTAATTGCAGTCCAATTTCTTTCTTCGTAATTTAAGCGAATTTCCTGTTAGATTTATAACCACTTCATTTTGTGGAAAATGCCTGTGTTGAAAGATGCAGAGTCCTTTGGATCGAATAAAGCAGGTTTTATTTACAGCATGGTCTGTCATACATGAAAAGCAGAATCACAGTGAGGATAAAATGAAAGTCACTCACATATATAGATTTTCAGACAGAAAGACAGAAAGGCAGCCAATGGGGATTCATAATGATACAGTGAAACAGCGAATAGAAAACATTAATACGACAACCAATCAGCACTATTTAAAAAGGCGTCAGGTTTTTGAAACTTAGTGATGTAATGTGCGAATACTCTATTCTAACATTTCCAAAAATATTTTAATGCATAATTTGCAAGAATACATTTCATTGTTCCGATGAAATCCAATCCATTTTCATTATTTATACAAATACTAGAAACTTTAACAGCTTAAGTTAAAAGCCCGAGAATACTCGTGCATCGAATTATCGCATTTTTTGTCTTAAAACTAAAATTTAAACATTAATAAGTTTTATAACTTTGCACAAAATTTAAGTAGAATCTATAGACATCTCAAGTATTATATGCCTTCTGAGAGGAATGAAAACGACAGCCCCTTTCCAAAACAGAAGGGGTCATCTTATTAGATAGTAAAGAAAATAATTCAGTTAAGGGATTAATACCAGTTACTTATATAAAAAATAAAGAAATATATTAGAATAAATTGTCTTGTGAAGATTAAAAAGTCTCAAAGGTTTAAAAGCTACGTCTCAAGACGCAGAAAAGCAATCAGGTGTTGAACGAATAAGACTTAAAAAAATTTTTTAGTTAAGAACACAATTCTGCTCATAGTGTTAAAAATTGTCATAGTCTTATAATATATATTCATCCTGAGTGGGTTTAAACGGATATGCATAGAGAAAATGTGATCTACCAAAAATTCTATCTCGCAATGCTGATGAAATTTGAAGTTTTTGATTCGTATAACGATGCTGTCTGCAGCGATAACCTGCCTATAACGATATTTTTTTTGGTCCTGGGGGAATTTCTATTTATTCAATATATTTTGAACCTTCCTACAGCTATAATCAATTTTTACACCCTTCTATAAGGATAATTTTACTTAATTTATTATTATTATTTAGAAATTAATTATTAATTCATTTATGTTAATAATTATAAATTATTTTTATAATTTATGATTTTTTATAATTTATAATTTATATGAAATATTATAAAAAATTAATTTATTATTATTATTTAGATAATTGCCAATATACATTAATGTCAAATTAAAATAAAGTAAAATAACAGAATATAAAAAATAATAGAATACAGCATGCAAAAACAAAGTACATTAATATTAAAAATACAGCAACATGATGCCGAACAGAACTGAAAACGCGAATAACTGCAGCCATCCAAACTGCAACATCGAACATGCTGAAACCTCACTTTTATTTACTTTGTATTATCTACTTCATTTCATTATTTTGAATTATTTGTTTGTTTTCTTCTTCTTTTAATTTTCTTCTTTACTTTTATTTTAATTTTTTGTGTAAAGAATTGTCTTTCGAAGACTGAATTGTTTTGCATACCTACTTCTGTAAGCCTCCTGTTGCACATTTGTGGTTCAAGAGGAATATGTCATGTTCAATAATAAATAAATATGTCTAAAGTAAAAACATTTGAATCACACGTTTGATTGCCTCTATAACTGGTTTTCAGAACAGAATAAGAACCGAGTCGCCAATTACTTTCAACCGTTCCTTCGAAAACGTAAATCGTCTAATTTTCTAAGTAACAAATAAACAGTTGGATCCGACCTTTATTGTTTTATTTCAAGGACAAAAATACTGCAACGCCGTTCAGTCGAATCTAACATAATCCAGCTTTAAATCAGTAAAAATAAAGAACATTGAAGTTCTTTTTCTAATCTGTTGTGCCTCAGACGATAATTATCTCTTTCCTTACTTTATGCAATCATTAAGTATTCCTATTTATTTGTAGCAGATCAGTATCTGTAGCTGCATCCTTGAAAGTCATCTTTTGGCGCTAAAAGAAGTTCGAATGTTTACAATGCATGAAACTTTGTTACGTCTGAGTTGAATCGGGTGTCTCGCAAAACGAGTTGAGTTTTTTTTCAGTTGCACAGATTCTAAAGTTTTCTTTTATAAATTGTGAACCTTTTTTGTATTTGGATATGAACTTGATGTTGAGACAGTGAGTGAGTAGAATAATTGAATGTCATGATTCTAACTTGGATATGATGATTATAATATAATTAATCTAATATTCTCTTATCTAAATTGTTGTTTCGTGTATGATAGTGCCAATTTATAATTAATGCTTTTGTTCGTATATTTTTTTAATGGAAAAAAATATGCCTTAGTTTTTGGGAAATATATAATCGCACTTCAGTTTAAATTAATGTTCCTTAAACATCCATAGACTATCGATACTATCGAAGCCAAGCCGATAGTATTGGGTTTTCGGAAATATCGACTGAAACAATCGATGGTATCGATAGTTTTCTCCCGGGCAATACTATCGATAGGCGCGTTTTCAATCGATAGTTTTAAAACTATCGACTGGAACTATCGATGGTTTCAAAACTTTCGACTGAAACAATCGATTGGAACTATCTACAGTATCGATAGTTTCTAAACTATCGGACTGGAAGAACACCTATCGACAATATCGCCGTGGAGAAAACTATCGATCGATAGTTCAGTCGATAATTTGGAAATACTATCGACTGCACTATCGATAGTTGACCTATCGATGTTTAAGGAACACTAGTTTAAATAGTATGCTTTTGGTACATAGAATTTATGGTTCGAATACTTTTCGCAATCGTATCTTACATTTTTGATATGTTACACTTACTTACATGAAATTATAATTCAAAAATTGCTAATCTTTTATGACTTAAGTTCTAATACAATGTACTTAACAAAGTTCTATTTTTTATGAATTTTTTTAATAATTTAAATAGATTCGCTCATCAGGTCACCAATTCTATCGGATAATCACGTGATTAGTGTGAAAATAATTGTGTTCTGTTTGAAGCATTCAAAAAGAGGTTATAGACACAAAGTTTATGATGGAAAGTAATAAATAGATGTAATAATATGTTTTTCTTGTGTGTGATATTATTCAATGTTGAAATGGGTTTTTTTCGTGTTGAATAAATTTAATTATTGCGGAATAATTTCTTTTTCGTGCAACATATTAGTTATATATATATTATATATTGAGTGCAAATAGTTTTAGCAAAGTGAATATGATCCAAACTAAAATGTAAATAATTACCACCTTAATTTATTTGATAATTTTTCAAAGTATCGTTGAATCGATAATTTACTCACAGAATTCGTAATTCACTCTGTTTTTGAATTAAATGAGATAAATTCTTATTTTTTAAACCCTTTTGGACCCCATATCTGATAAGGCTGACATCAGTTTTAATTACGACAAATATCAAACTACTTATATTAAAACTGTGTCTACTTATATTAAAATTGATCTTTTTGTTTGCCGACGAAATTAGGTTCTTCTAGTGAATAAACTCTGAACATTGTTCGTGACATTGTAGAACTTACGTAACCAGATGTTCCAAATAAGCTGGAGCAGTCCCGCAATTTTACTGTTTTTTTCCAGATGTGAATGAAATGTTCCAGATATTAGCCCGAATTTTGTTTATAAGTAAATATATAAAAAAAAGACGAATTAGATTTAATTCAAAAAATAGTGAATAGAAGTTATTCAAAAAAAGTAAAATGAATTCTTTTCTCATATTTTACTATACATAGAATACGGTCAGCCTATTTTGATTGAATAAAGAAAGTGGAATAATTTTTTTTTATCGTTCTTTAAATATTATTAATAACTTATTGAAAAAAATTAGCTTTCGGCGATTTTTTAAAATATTTTATGTCGTCAGTAATTTTTCTAGCACCTGCGAGGTTTAAAAATTATTTCTGAATCTGCTATTCTTATTTTTATTAAAAATAAAAATGCAGACGAAAAAGAGGATTTTTTATATTATAATGTTTTATATAATATTTTGTTTTGCTATATTTTATATATTTTTGTTTTAAAATATTTTACATACTTTAAAAATTGCGTGCATTTACGTCCTCGTCTAAGTCTAAGATTAATTGCATTTTTACTTTCTGGCGTATGACGTCTACACCACGTGGTCGTCAACGGCATATTTGAAATGTGATAACTGTTATCTTTGTTTCGCTATTAAAATTTTAAATTTTGCTCACAAATATAAAAGTATAAAGAGGTTTTCATTGATGGTTTCCTGCCAATTAATTAATAATGTATTTTTTTATACTTAATGAATATATTTCATACCGAGAAGCGTTGGGTATTTCGGCTAGTTTTAAATAGAAGTTAAGTTTCCCCTGATTTGGGTATACGTCTCAAACTGTTTTTGTCCGAGATGAAAAAAATGTCCTAGGTATGAATTAAATGTCTGTTTGTTCCGGTTTTCAGAATAAGATTAACTAGATAACAAATTTTGACAAGAAATTTTATGGATAATTAGCCTGAAAGAAAAGTAATAAAGTGATGACAAAATATATTATTTGTGCGTCTAAAAAACGGCTTGCTCTTTATTTGATTTGATAATTAAATATTTTATTATTATGCTTATTTTTTTGTATTATTTGTTTCGAAATTTTTTGGGTTTTATCCAGTTTCTTCTACCCCTAGACAGCGTACTGGATTGAAGTTTAGTTATATAACGTCCCGTTTTGAAGCAACACGAGGCTATTTTGGGATGGACCTCGTAATTTTCAACTGCGGTCAGATGACGAGGATGACGCCTGAGCTGGCTCCCCCTCTCCAAACTTCCGCATCACACCAACGGGGGGACCCTTGGTTCCCTACGTATGATTTAGCGTGCAGCAGGCCCAATACACGACGGATCTTCAGTGGAATCCGGTTTCGAACCTGGAATCCTCCGGTCCCAAGGCCGAGACCCAAGGGTGGCGCCAGTGGGGGGACAGGGCCCCCTGTCGGGGATGCTGTGCCCCTCGTCGGGGAAAAATTTTGTATCCCATCAGGGCAAATTTTTATACGGGGTATTCAACTTTAGTTGATAAATAATAATCTGGCGAAAATTTGAGACCGATTTCATTACACTCGTCCCCCCTGTCGGGCAAATCGCCCCCCCCCCGTCGGGCAAACTCTAGCGCCATTCCGGCCGAGACCTTATCGCTAGGCCACCGCGGCCTCGGTTTGAAGCTCAGAAGTAAAGCATACAAATAATGGAAAAATAAATTTTTTACCCCCTAAACAAGTAAACTATTTTTTTAAAAGTAAACTATTTAAAATTGTACCGAGATGCAGTAACAATGTGCTTTTTTTATTCATTCATTCACATTTAGGTTATATTAGGGTGATCATGTACTTTTATTACTAAAAGTTGAAAAGGTGAATTCTTGAAAAGCTATATTTTTTACTTTCTCGTGCACGAAGTATACAAAGAGAAAGTATTGTAATCGTCAAAAAATTCGAACTCTAGATTTTGCCTAATCTCCACGTTTTAGGCCTTCCTGAGTCTGAAAAACACAATTTTGGAGTTATGTCTGTCTGTGAACACGATAACTCGAAAACTATTAAAGCTACAAGGATGAAATTCGGTATGTAATCTTTACACATAATTTGTATTTTGGACAAAATGCGCCCACGGGAAGTCTGTCTGCCTGTCCGTGTTTATGTGAACATGATAACTGAAAAAGTTAAACAGCTGGACGGATAAAATTTAATAAACAGTTTTATCATCAGGAATGTAGGTTTGCATCAAATTTTGGACCAAATCCGTCAAAGGGTTGACCGTCTGAAGGTCTGTATATTCGCATACTTTTGAACGCCATAATTTCTTAACAAAATTACTTAAATAAATGAAATTTCGTATGTAGTCTTGAAACCCCAATTGTAGATATGTCTCCAATTTTCGTTTAAATCGGTTGAAAAAAAGGTTTTAAAATTGTGTATTTGTTTCTTTCCCCTCATTCTACGACGCAAAAAAAGGCGCGAACGCTGGAGCGAGTGTTTTCCCCACTTTAGGGAATACCGTACGTTTTCCCCACCTTAGGGAATGCCGCATGTTTTCCGGCTCGCGGTGTATTTTTTTCCCCTACCCGTGTTATTCGTAAGAGAGAAAGTTTTGGGGGGAGGACACTCCTGCTGATTTCATGTTTTATTTATTTAACACTTAAACGTTCCGTATCAAAACTTGGCAATTATTTCAAATCTACGTATAGGAGTTAAAATAGAGTTATTTTCTTAACATTTAAAAATAGAAATAATGTGAAAATGTGTAGTTTGTTTCAGAAGTATAAATTAAACACGAATTGATATTCATTTTCTCAAAAGTATAATTTCGTTATATATCAATCATCACAGTCGATCCCATCAATATAAATATTTTAATCAACCGGCTAACAAATGTAAATATGGATAAAGTGTAATTTTACATTGACGGCCGGCAATGTGTTATCGTTAATAAAAATCCCTGTGTTAATACATATTCTTAACATTTCTTATAATAAATTTCTTCATGTTAAAAAAAAATTATAAAAAATTCTCTTTCATAGCCTTTACTATGTTTAAAAATCTGTATCCCAAAGAAAAAAAAATCATTAGTAATAATTTAAAATTTCCGGTAATAATTTGAAGAAAAAAAACGGGGTTAGAAAAGTTTGTATGCTATTGAAGCGCTTCGTACCAAAAATTGACACTGCATTGCTTTTAAATTCTTTCTCGAAAGTTATAAAAGTTGGCCTCTTTGAATATACAGGGATATTTGATAAAGTGATCAAACGTGATGTATTAGTAGGAACTGTCTTCACTTCTTACTCTTTGAACCGAATATCCTGTTTTTCATTTGTGAATATATCATGTTAAAATATATAAGAATTATTTATATTCAATCAGGCTGAAAATTAGCTTCTGAAGAAAGCTCATTTCCACATTTTACTGGAGTTCGAATGTAGTCACCCTAATTTGGCGTGAGAACCCATCGGGAGTGGTTTCCGTAAATCTTTCTCGCATACTCCCTAACACGCGTGGGGAAAAAAAAGGATCCAAGCAGTAGCAACACGCTCCATTCCCTAACACAGATGAGGAAAACGCGCCAGCGGCCACGCCTTTTTTTGCATCGTAGAATAGAGAAATATATGCAATTTGAACGCCTTTTTGTAACCGATTGAAACAAAATTGATACGGATCTACAATTAATGTTGGAGACCGTTTAGAGTCATGTGTTCACAAGTATGCGATTTGTTACAACAGACAGATCAACTCTTTGTTGAATAATCAAATTTATATGGGATCTATATTCATGATGATAAAACTGTGTACCAAATTTAATTTATCAGCTATTTATGTTTCTGAGTTATCGTGTTTCACATAGAACACTGTTAGGAAATTCTGAATTTTCTGAAGCTTGCATCTTTCTAAATTGTCTCTCGTACCTTTCTCTAAGATTCTGGCATTCTTTCTTTGAATTTTCAGTCATTTCTTGAGCTTGTCACTTCTTGACATCCATACTAGAGCTATTTAATCGGAATCGTATGATGCTATTCGATTCCCGTCAGCTGATATGTAGATCTGATTATAGCAGATATATGCTTGTCTCTATATGTCATAAAAAGAAGAAGTACGGTCTCTAGGTCCTCTAAGCATTCTCTCCTCAGGAGACTTCATTCTTATAGGTTGCTACTGATTATAAGATGTAGGGCAAGTATCAACCTTGTTAAATGGAAATATGATCTGTAAATATGTTCTTAAATGTGGTCGTCTGAATAAATGTCTCTTTTAACTTATACGATTCGTCATTTCTAAAACCAATAAATGCTCCATCTGATAGAAATTCCACTGCATGCAATAAGCCAGGACGATTTTAGCTTATTATCCAGCAGTTCTTCATAACTAGGGTTACTCAAGCTTCCTGTCTCTACTTTACGAGACTAAGAAGTGATATTGGCAAACTCGCTTCCTGTTCCTAACAAACACGGACAGACAGACTTCTCGTGGACGGATTTTGTCCGAAATTTGATAGAAAGCTGCAAATTATGTGTAAAGATCACATACCAAATTTCATCGCTCTAGCTTTAATCTAGTTTCTGAATTCTCGTGGTCACGGGCAGACCGACAGACATAATTTCAAAAGTGTGTTTTTCGGACTCGGGGAGGTCTAAAACGTGGAGATTCATAAAAATCTGGAGTTCCAATTTTTCGACGATTACAATACCTTCTCTTTGTATATTTCGTATATGAGAAAGTAAAAAGGGAAGTTGCTTTTATTTATTTTCGTGATTCTGGAAGAAACAAATTCGACGGGAGGCTGTCTCTGCGAAACGGGCGCTGAGATTGTAGGGCGTAGACTTACCTTACTCAACTGTGACTTTCTGTGACTAAAGTAGCTCTATGTGACTATTAACTCTATAGTTTATAGAGACTATTAGTCTAGTGTGACTATGTGACTATATCTATGTAAAATTCTTCTTGACTTTCACCAACTTTGCAACTCCACTATGGCTAAACCGTAATTTCAAAATCTAAAATTCTTTTTATAATGTTCAATTTCTACCTTTCTCTGTTAAATGAAACCAAACCCAACTCTCTGCTATTTGATTGTGGAGCTATAAGCGCCTTGGCACGAAATTCGACGTAATTCAACAATTATGGAGTAATATTTCGCGTGAACGTAAGATCGATGAGTGAATTGCCTAATGTTCTTGGATAGTCTGCGTGCGCGCGCATCGGTTGCTGTCACGTCATCAAAATTTTTCATGATTGAAACGAACTTTCAACTTTGATTTTGAACACGATTTCGAACTTTTCAACTAGACTGTGACGAAACCGTGATTCGAAATTCTTAAATTCTTTTTACAATCTTCAATGTCTACCTTTCTCTGTTAAATGAAACTAAAACCAACTCTCTATGTTATTTAGTTGCGGAGCTATAAGCGTTTAACCTGAACGCGAAACGTCATATAATTTTCTTTTCTTTCCCGACACACCATTAGACTACTATGGAGAGACGTAATTCTACGTCAAAAAACTCGTGTAATGATTTGAAATGGTAGTTGATGGAGACATAATGAAACTATCAACTTTCTTTTTAAAAAGTATCAGTTTGGTGCAAGGAATGCTTTGTTCCTCAGGATTACAATATTCCAAAGACAGGATGTTAATCCTGATCGTGGCCCAATAACTAATTTCTAAGCCATTAGAGATTGACGTATATTTCAAATCGGAAAAAGGGTTTAAACAACGTAAAGAATTATATTGTATGCTGTTTGATTGAATGAATGTATTGCTGAAAAAATTACGAAGTATGCATTTTTACACAGCTTCCCGATCCTATTAGTAATATTAAGCAAAATATTCTCTACACACTAACATTTTAAACTGAAAAGTTCCACTCTTCTGCTACTATAACTGACCGAATTATGAAGCTTTGAATTTCCAGCACGCTTTGATTGGCGCATGACATACAGGCGGCCATACACTGTAAAAAAAATCCTGTAAAATTTACGGTTTTAAACTGGCAGCTGGGTTGGTTGTCCAAAACCGTAAAAGTTACGAAGTAAATCCGTAGTCACAACGGTTTTTTACCGTATGAAATCAAGTTTTCTCCGTAAAAATTAAGTCATCGAAGTAAGTGACGTCATCGACTGAGTTGAGTTATTTTTCGCCTTCTGTTCGAGTTGAGTTGAAATTTGCTGATGTGTATTATCAATTAGGAATATTAATTAATCAAGGCTTAATTATTAATTTCAATTAGTTTAATCAATATAATTTTTAATTGAACTTACTTGGACGATTTCGATGCAAGATGGTGACAAAACTTCTAACTCCTCCGAGCCTGGGGTCGAAACCGCGTTCATAGAAATAAAAGGCAGTCGATCTAACCACTAGACCACCGGAGACTTCATAAAGTGATGTAAAAATAATCTATTTGAGTTTTAAAGTCACTATAGCTCTCGTGGCGCCACCTTATGGTGCAAAAATCAACTATTGCCAGAACACGTGTTTTAAGGTTAGCTTCCATGAGTGACAACAGGTTACTGCAACATGTATAAACAATAGCGGAGATGGAACACTATTAAAAACATGAAATGAATGCAATAAAATTACATTTAAGAAAAGGGAAAGTTATCGTACGAAAAGCAATAAAATCTGACGAAAAATAGAAGTTGTACTGACGGTTTTAAACCGTTTATGGCTGAAGCGGAAAACGGTGAAAAACCGTTTTGTCAACAAAACAGCTTTAAACCGTCAAATATACGGAAAAAGTCCGGGTAAAAAACGGATATTTTTTACAGTGTAGAAATGGTCTAAAATCGTCTAAAACAGCGACATTCAAAGCTTCAAGTGGCCGTGGTGGTCTAGTGGTAAGGTCTCGACACCGGAGGGCCGCAGATTCGAAACCCGATTCCACTGAAGATCCGCCGTGTATGGGGCCTGTTACCCGCTAACCCCTACGCCGCGCCCACACGCCTCCCCGTGGGCGGGGCCCGGACGTTCGGCGCGGGGGGGGGTGCCAGCTCAGGTGTCATCCTCGTCATCTGACCGTGGTTCAAAATTACGAGATCCGTCCCTAAATAGCCCTCGTGTTGCTTCAAAACTGGACGTTAATCTAACCTAACCTTCAAAGCTTCATAACTTGGTTAGTTTTTGTCTCAGAAGCGTGGAGTTTTTTTTTTGTTTAAAATAATTGTGTGAATTAAATAACACACAGGGGCGGCTCGTGGATAGGGACTGCGGGACTGCAGCACCCCAACTTTTTTCAGGGCATTATCATTTAAAGCATTTTCCAACTGGAAGCATATAATGGTACAAAAATGGTTTAGAAATTAGTTGACTCTAATGGTTTAAAAATTAGCTGGCTCTAATGGTTTAGAAATTATCTGTCTCTACTGGTTTAGAAATTAGTTGGCTCTAATTGTGTTGAAATTAGCTGGCTCTAATTGTTTAGAAATTAGCTGGCTCTAATTGTTTAGAAATTAGCTGGCTCTAATTTTTTAGAAATTAGCTGGCTCTACTGGTTTAGAAATTAGTTGTCTCTAATGGTTTAGAAATTAGCCGGCTCTAATGGTTTAGAAATTAGCCGGCTCTAATGGTTTAGAAATTACCCGGCTCTAATGGTTTAGAAATTAGCTGTCGGGCTACGCTTAGAGTGGACGCCCTGCATAGTAAAATTTTAAAAGGAGAATTCGTCAGATGGCAATTATTAAAAATTAATCTAATAAATCTTTTTTTTTCAATTTTTAAATGTGAACTATTTATCCTAAGTAAAAACAAAACAATTTGGACTACTAAATTTAAATCTGGGGCAAAATGATAAAAATTTCGATTGTGAAGGCCGATTAGGGAATTTAGTAGTGTGTGACAGGCATTTAAGTATGAAGGCAGTTCATATTGTAGCTGCTTTGCATGTTAATAATTAACTGCCTTTGGTGACAAGCCTGTTCACTAGGTATATTGGTTGTGTTTAATTCCGATTAAACGTATCTTGGTCTTCATGGTTCCTCTGGAAATTAGTTTGAATTTCAAATTGTGATTGACATCTAACTTGTCATCTAAAAAAATCAGTTAGCTGTAAAAACTTATTTTACACTTGTTCTGTCCACTGAGCCCAACAATAAATATAACTAGTTTTGGGTCTGTGATTTTGACACCAAATATTCGATTTTTAATGTAATTTCAATTCAATTTAAAAACATGCTAGCTTAAATGAACCCCGTTTTAAAATTTAAGAAAAGTAAGGAGTAAAAAAAAAAGGATTGTCGAAGTGCTACCGAAGATGTTTCAAAATTTAATTTAGATCTTTGAGGGGTTTTGTTTAGAAATCCATAAAAAAAAATATTGCACTATAGCAGAGAGCAAGACTGCAATCTTTTAACAGAGCGTGTATATGTTTTTATACATCAAATTATTTGACTGGAAAAAAGGCAGTGTTTAGAAGTGAATGATGTATGAAACATTCTAGAAATATTTAACTGCAATTAATTTTTTTAATAAAAAGACCTATATTTAAATAAAAACATTTTTAAACGAATCCCGACTAATACGCTAAAAATAAAGACTGTTTTTATACTTTACTTTTCAACAATGAAAAAAACGATATTCAATATTTGTAAAAACAAGGAAAACAGTTTAAATTTCATTACCGGAATGAAAATTATTGTTTCAAATTATATTTATAAACAATTTTTTTTTAAAGTTGTTGAAATTAAGTGAAAAATTGCAAGGAATTAAACGATATCATTGAAAAGATATTTTTCCGATTTTATAAATTGTTTTTGCGCGATAATAATTTCCAAAGTTACCATAACAAACACTGAAGTTTCGCTTAAGTTAAAATTTTAATTAAAATCTCAATCATTTTTCGGATGTTTTATCATCAGTATTCAAGTAGGCTCGTGCTATCATGCGTAATGTAAAGTGACCAGACGTTTTAGAAAGTTTTTACTGGAATAGTCTGGTTTATGACCATTTCTCCCTTCTCTATTCCCCAGCGTCTCAAGTGCCTTGTATTAAAGTTCAAAAAATCTGGTCACTTTACGTCAAAGCGTTTGATACATGAATAAAGTGACCATTTATTTTAACTAGGACTACGTTCCTCCCATTGGGGTCTCAGAAATTTGATTCACACGCCAAAACGCCACAGAAAACACGTTGTATGGGAGATCCTCTATATCTCGGTAACTACACATGTTAAAAACATAACTAATGTCTTATTTTATAGGTAAAGAGAAGATACAGAAAAAAATGAGAATCGGAATTGTAGTTCAGTGACTACTGAGTCGTAAAGTTGGGCAAAAATACGCATGAATTGGTGACGCGATCCTCTATATCTCGGTAACTACATATGTTGAAAACATAACTAATGTCTTATTTTAGAGATAAAGGGTAACAACAGAAGTCACAAAAAATAATTTAAAAATCGATACACAAGTGTGTAAAATTTCAAACCTTTAACACATCAGGAAATGAGTGAAAAATTCATAAGAAAATTCCATCCTTACAAACACGAAATAAGCCAAGTGGAATAAAAGTGTTTAAAAATAACTTTAATAGTCTCTTAACTTGAAAGTAGAAACACCATATCATTCTTAGTGCAATTTCACTGTCTTTTACGAAACCATTGTTCCGTCACTTCGTATCTCGTTTATCGAGTCTAGATTTTGAATGCTTTTAAACCGTCGTCAATAAATCATTATTCTATGTTATTGGCATCAACTTCACTCCAACTTTCGCAGTTGTGTTAAAAAGGTTGTTTCGCAAAAATTGCAGCAACATATTTTATTGTGTTGCTGCAATTTTTTACTTTCTCGTGTCCGAAGAGGAAATATTGTAATAGTCAAAAAATTCGAACTCGTGATTTTGACGATTCTTCACGTTTTAGACCTCCCTGAGTCCGAAAAACATAATTTTGGAATTTTGTCTGTCTGTGTGTCTGTGAATACGATAACTCGAAAACTATTAGAGCTACGGGGATGAAATTTGGTATGTAGTCTTTAAACATAATTTGTAGGTTTCTGTCAAAGTTTGGACAAAATCCGTCCACGGGAAGTCTGTCTGTCTGTACGCGTTCATCTGAACATTATAACTCAAAAACTTGAATAGATAGATGGATACAATTTGGTACACAGTTTTATCATCATGAATGTAGGCCCGTAACAAAGTTTGAGCCAAATACATCGAAGGGTTGATTGTCTGTCGGTCTGTGTAATAGCATATTTTTAATCGCAATAACTTCTGAACACAATTACTTAGATAAATGAAATTCGGTATGTGGCTTTCTTACCTAAATTGTAGATTTGTGTCCAATTTTTATGTCAATCGGTTAAAGAAAAGGCGTTCAAATTGCATAATTAATTTTTCTAATCCGATTCTAAATACGCATGCGTACTGGTAGCAATCCCTGTGCACGCGGAAGGAATACGTCACTTTGTCCTTGAGCCGGCAAGAGTGGAAGTGTGTGATAGATGCGTTTTAATCGGTACGCATCTCTTTGAATTTGATTCTTTACCTAAATATTTTACAATCACTATAATCTACAATGAACAACCTTCTGATAGTCATTGGATTCTGGGTTACAGTAGGTTCGAATTTTTTTATCCACACGGTGGGAGGGGAAACAGCACCTTTTTGGGGAAGTATACGAGAAAGTTTAGGGAAGACCACGCCCGCTGGTTTAGCATGACAATGTTTATAGGCTGGATAGTATCTATAAATTCCTTGATGCGTCATGCAAATATCGTTTTAAACGCTCTATAGGTCAAACAATTGGACTTAGAGCTACTAAATATGGCAAGTAGTTACTTCGTTCGTGTAGGAGCGAAACATATTAATCTCTACTAATAATAAAAGAGAAAGTCTGTCTGTTGGCGGTGTACAGAACAGACCGTAGCATATAGAGCTACCAAATTTAGCAGATATATACTTTGGATGCTGTAGATGTGCACCTCGGAGCCGTTTTTTTGAAATTTTAATTAGAATTCTAATTAATTACAAATCAGGAGAAATTTTGGCATTTTCCTTAATAACTTCCGAAAATATTACAGCACAAAACTCATTTTTACGTCATCGGAAAGTGCAAAAAATTACCTTTTCAATGATATCAATTAAGTTGCCGTACAATATTTTCTCTAATTTTAATAACCTTTTAAGAATATTTTTGGCATAATTTACAACAATACTTTTCATTGTTGCAACGTATTTCAAACCGTTTGCATTGTTTAAATAAATATTTAATTGCGTGTTTCTCTTTCATTGTTGAAAGCTAAGGTAATATCCTAATACATTTTGCTTTCATATTTTATTACATCAATTATTTTTTGTAGAATCCGTAAACCAAGCTCTCTGAGATTTTAGGTATATGAAGATATATATCCAGTAAGCTAAATGATTATGGTTGCTATGCTTTTATTCTTTTTTCAGCAAGTTTTAATTCAGTAAACATGCGGCTGGTCATAAAATGTGCTGCACCATTTTAATGTTGAAATCGAATGCATATTTTGGAAGAGGAATAGAAAGATGGTGCTGACAACTTGCATTTAGATGTTACATGGCATGGTCAGTTATTTGACTCCTTTAGGGACATTTATGTAGACAATGAAAAGAACAGGTGCAAGGCCACTGAAATACATGTGATAAATATCTACTACAATCTGCTTACGTTGTTAAGGGAACCCTGAATATAAAATGATGCAAGATTCAAATGAAATCATATTCCGGGCGAACAAGCTGGTCTCCGAAGGCGGCTAGTATTCAAATAACTTACGATATTGAATGCCTTTATTTACGAAAATAGTGACCATATTCCATTAAATTATCTTGATTTCATTGTTATCAGCTGGAATCGATCCGTGTTTAAGTGATACATGTAAAGTGCTCAATAAAGTGCTTTTGGAATCCACTGTGCAATCTTAAGCATAAGACAGTGAGAGGTTAGACCAGCACAATTACGTTTACATTCGTAAGCCGACTTTGACGTCACGCGAATTACCTTCATTCATTATCAAAATTTGTTTAAATTTTAAGCAAGTCACGTTTATATCATGCGCTGTTAATGCAAATTTAACCTCTGTACCATGAATGAATTTTTGATTATGGAGATTAGGTAGGCTTATCTTTGGCCGAGAGAGACAAGTGGCTTTGCATTTTGGATGTTCACACCCACTTATAAAGAAGAGATAGTAATTTTTATCTACATATCGTACAAAATTGAAATTCTTTTTCATTATTTGAACACGACACACTGAAGTGATCAGACGTCATGCATTAGCCGGAACCGTCTCGATTTGCCCCTACTGAATTGGGATTAATCTTGAGTTTGAATTAAGAGTTGCAGGTTGCCCCGTTTCGTCCTTATCATAAAATAGTTCACATGCAAAAAGACAACTATTGTTTAGCAACGGATTCGGAAACCCTCCGCGCATTTGCGCATGCGCCGGGCGGAGTTATTTTCATCAAAATAGGGGGAAAGTGCAGAATGGAAGGGTGATGTTTACATTTAACTGATCGTGATCTAACAAAGAACTCCGGAAATGCGCTCATATGACTCATTGCCTGACACCCCTTTACGGTGTAAAATCGTCGAAAAGTGGTAGTCTCGGAATCCGTTGCTGAACAGTAAATTTGATTTTTAAAAAAAATTAACTTTCGTTTCCCGTTTCCAACTTTTACAATGGAACATAAAAATCTTCAATAGGACCAACATAGATGAATGAGCGTGAAATAAAAATACAGTAGAGTCCCGCTAATCCGGACTAGATGGGACCGGATCACCGGAAGTCCGGATTAAACGGAATTTATATTAAAATGCACGTAATACAGTTTTAATGGGTAAAATATAAAAATCTATGATTTTTTTTCATAAATACATGCAACTTTTCATACCTTTCCCGTCAGTATTAACCGGATGTCCAGACAAACGGGATCCGGATTATCGGGACTCTACTGTAGTAAAAATAATACAGTGGACGCCTGTATAGTGGAGTATAGGTATGCGAGTAGAACAGAAACAAAATACTACCAAAATTGTTAGTATGTACTCTTTCGTTTTAATTAGAAAGAGCAATTGATACTATGTACAGAATTGAAAAAAATTCGTACATATTGTTGCAAAAATGTAATGTCGTTTTCCTGCCTGTCTAGACTTATGTTTCGGAAGAGAGTTTTACAGGAGTAAGTATGGGATAGCCGGGCCGCATATTTACAAACCCTACCCTGATAGAACTGAGGCAGGAAATCGGCCAATACCATTGGCTACGAGGGGCAGTGACGTCGTTTCCAGCTCTCGCACGTAGCGTACGCCAATCATAACAAAACAAGAGTTGTCCTACTTTTCTCCGTTTTCCCACAGTTGAGCACAGAAAACATTCTTCCGTGGGTTGTAATATTTTTAAAAATGAAATTATTTTTTAAAATATCATAAAAAATAAAACATCCCACACTGTAAGAAATTATACTAATGAAAAGTCTAATGATAACAACTTTGTTTGAAGGGTATTAACTAACAGGTTAATGTTGTTAGTTTTTTTGACGTCATTCCAGTGAAAATAGTTCATTTGATGTTTCAAAGTTAACTAATCTAACTATAATTAATGCCAAATAATAGTAATGTTATTAATTATAATTATTAAGGCCAATAATAATAAAACGAAAAAAAGGATAATCGCTAGACTAAATAAAATTGCTACGTAGGTGCGTATCGTAGAACAAAATTCGCAAAGTCCAAGCAACGGAAACCTAAACTAATTCAAAGTCCACATTCAATCGCTTGTTTTGTTATAATTTCCATACGAGAGCAAAGAACGACGTCATTGGCTCTCGGCGAAAAGAGCCAATCATATTGACCGATTTCCTGCCTCAGTTCTATCGGGGTAGGGTTTGTAAATATGCAGCCGGGCCTCGACCCCTGACCTTGGCGACAAATAGATGATTCCAGAAAATGCGACCCTTTTCTCGATATCTCAATTAGGAAGGAAAATACGCTTAAATGTACGAGAAAACTCAATGTGACGTTACGGCCAGAGATCAGAGAGGAGAGTGTTGATCGACTGGAATTACTTTGGAGTTTCGTCTGCAATGCGAGCTAGAAAGCCGGTGCGCTGAGCGCTATTGAAAGTGTTCTTATTGTCATTATTAGTGATTTGCTGACTGTTTGTGTTGCTAAATCTCAAAGTACTGAACTGTTATTACCTGTGAATTGTTGTCTATTTACTTTGCTAATCTGTGCAAAATCTATTGTTTCCTGTGCTTCTTGTTTCCCTGCATATTTGTGAATAAACCTTCATTCTCCATTATCCTGCGTGTTGCACTGTTTACACCGTACACCCACAGAACGATTTTTGTAACAATATTTAATTCTCTTTACTTTCTCAAAAAAATTATCGAGAGTAACTTGTTTTTGAGTTTTCAAGCATTCGTTGTATAAATTGCTCATATGAATAATGTTCATCAAAAGATTCAGCGCGGTATAGGACTGATCATAAAGTACTACAAAGGGATTAAATAGTTTTTTGAGCTGATGTTTGTTTCTCTTCTGACCCTTCTTCATCATCATTGTCCTCATATTCTGTGGGGTCATCTCTTCGATACATCCACGATTCTCCTCTATGATATTGTGACAAAATCGTATTATGGGTGTACGTAAATGCAGTCCAATAAGCAGGATTTTAAAAAATAAAGCTCTTTATTTTACAAATATTATAAGAAAATCAACGTAGCACAAATATTAAAACAGTGCTTCTAAAAATTCACAACAGAGGTTACCAATAAATCTCAAACACAGTACTTTCAAAATAGCGGTCAATATCTTTTCAGCTCACCAGCGTTCCTACTGATCAAAATGCAACTAACTCCTCTTGGCTTGAGAGCTTGCTTTTATACTTTTTCAACAGGAAGTGACGTCATTACGAAGGATGTGACATAATCTGCAGAAAGTTCATGAAGCCAGTAGAAATAGGTTGACAGTTCAAGGTCTTTCTAGAAAATTCCTTTTGTTGCCAAAGTCGCCAACTTTGTCGCCAAACCTGTCGCCGAGATTAGCATATAAGGGAAACAACTTTATAGTTTTGTAACAATATACTTTGTTAGAGTTCATTAGCAACGGCTTTCCCGGTTTCTTGACAGGATCCCACTCCAGGAGGATACGGTTTAAAGTTATCGGGCACTTTGTAAAATGTTTTTTATTGTGCAATAATTGTAATAAGAAAAACTATTTCCCAAGTTTTATTTCCTCATAAGAACGTTCTCTTTAATTTTTTAAAAAATTCTGCTTCTCATTATTTGGTACTTTTTTCTTTTAATTTCAACTTATTTTTATTCTTCTTTAAACCTATGGAACTTGGAATACAGTTCCTGACAATAATAGTTTTGAATATAGTTTATATTTAGAGAATACTTCAAAATATTTTTGGATTGATTTTTTGAAAAAAATACTGGCTAATTAAAAAATTTTAAAATATTTTAATTCAAATAAATTATTAATTTCTGAAAAATTTGGATTTAAAGATTATAAATATTTAATGTAATGGCGGAAGTTCTTGAGTTTGACTAAATGTTTCCTCATTAAATATCCGAAATTAAAATAAAAAGTTTCTTCAATGAAATGAAATAAACAACAACGTTCACTTTAGATGTGAATTCTTTTTTAGTGACAAAGAAATAGGAAAATCGCTAGTCATAATATGATCGGGAATTAAGTTAAAACTCATAGCAAATAACCTGTTTATTTATATTCGTTTAACAATAACAAGATTTTATTACAGAAATAAAGTGAGCAGATGTCGCAGATTTCCCTTGTTTTAATAAGTCGGGCAGAACTGTCTTTCGGCTGTTTGTTCGGATTGAAAAAATGTCCCGAATTATCCATTTTCTACTTACCAGTAAATTAAATCTATACTTATAAAAGGCAATGTTTGTGTGCTTGTGTGTGTCCGCGATGTCCAGGCGAATCTATCGCACTTGCAGCCATGAAATTTGACACACAGGTAGTCGTAATGGTGACTGAATGCGCCTCGAAGCCGGAATTTTAAAATTTAATCTAGAAATTTTATTTAATGTTTTGTGTTGTTTTGGGTCGTTTTCTGAACGTCTACGGCTGTAGTATCTTTTCTAATGATAGTTGAAAAGCAATCAATGCACCATTGGATAGAACAAACAATTTCCTTTCAAATGAAATTTGTTTTGAGCTTCAAAGGTAATTTACTGAATTTTGAGAAATTTTTAAAAAATACTCAGTTTTGCGGAGAAATTTTTGTTTTCGTATTTAAATTTACTGTATCCCCCGTTCTAATAGTTATATCTTTAATTTTTTTGAGGTAATGAACGGAATATTCCCCCCTGAGTTAAAACAAGAACGGTTAAGATATCATTTATGGATGAATATTGATTAATTTTTTTCTGAAGTGTTAAAATATTTTCGCTCTATTCTTTCCCTCGAGTCTTCGTAACCAAGATCGCGGTGTTCCATTCCCAGCATGCATTTCGTCGAAGCCACGTGAAGTCATAATTCCTTTGCTGAAGATTGTAAGCTTTTAAAAAAATTTTTCTTGAAATTCAGGATGTCATGGGCAACTCCGTGAAGGTACTGCTAGTATTAAATAAGGTTAATATTAACGTCCCGTTTTGAAGCATCATGAGAACTATTTGGGGAAAGACCTCGTTATTTTGAAACGTGGTCATATGACGAGGTAACGCCCCACTCTCCAAACATCCACACCCACCAGCGGGAGAGCGTTTGGTCCTCTACATATGATTTAGCGAGCAACGGGCCCACATACACAGAGGATTTTCAGTGGTATCGGGTTTCGAACCTGGAATCCTCCGGCGCCAAAACCGAGACCTTACCACCAGACCACCGCTGCCATAGTTAGTATCTGAAAGGGTTAGTTACTAAAAAACTATCATTCCCAACCTTCATCTGAAATAATAATACCGTGATATAACCGATACGGATTAATTAGCCCGAACGAAAAAATATTAAAATATATTATTTATGTTTCTCTATTTCTTTCCACATTTTTTGAAATTTTAAAACAACTATTTATTTCTTAGCGTCTGCTATTTTATATATTTATTGGATTGTATCTAATTCCCCTCACCCCCCAGAACGTCTAGAACGTCCCAGATCGAAGTTCGGAAAATCTGCGTCACATTTTATAAAACGTTCACCCTTTCGATTTTTACTTTCTCGTATACGAAGTATACAAAGAGAAAGTATTGTAATCGTCAAAAAATTCGAACTCGAGATTTTGACGAATCTCCACGTTTTAGACCTCCCTGAGTCCGAAAAACACAATTTTGGAATTATGTCTGTCTGTGTGTGTGTCTGTGTGTGTGTCTCTGTGTGTGTCTGTGAACACGATAACTCGAAAACTATTAGAGCTAAGGGGATGAAATTTGGTATGTGGTCTTTAAACATAATTTGTAGGTTTCTATCAAATTTTGAACAAAATCCGTCAACGAGAAGTCTGTCTGTCTGTATGTTCGAAGTCATGCGAACGCTATAACTCAAAAACTTGAAAAGCCAGATGGATAAAATTTTATACACAGTTTTATCGTCATGAATGTAGGTACGTATAAAATTTTGGGCCAAATCCGTCAAAGGGTTGACTGTCTGTCGGTCTGTATAATCGCATACTTGTTCAGTTTTGAAACTAACTCCCTGCGCATGCCTACTGGTGCGTATTGGAGAGAGAACGGACGCTCCGAAACTTGGCAGTTTGCCAAAAACCAATTCTGGAGCGATTTTGTAAGGAAGCAAACATTTAGGGAGTCTCGCCAGGTCCTGTTGCGCAAAAGAATGAGCAGAGGATTTGAATTTGTTTTGATCCTTCAAACCACGCGTGGTTCCAACTTTGGTTTACTTGCGACGGAAGTTTATTTGACGTCTTTTATTATTCTAGTTTTCTCTACATGTGTTAGGAGTATACGAGAAAGTTTAGGGGAGACCACTCCCGCTGGTTATCAGATGGTTACCGAATGATGGACTTTTGTTTGTTTGAATTGCTTTCCGTTGGCTGGATGAGAATAAAGAAACGCATATTTTTTTCACGCAGTGACGATCCATCTGCTTGGAAACGTGCAGAGTTGACAAAGGATTGAAGTAGGGGAAACTAGTGATACTACAGACAAGTTTTAATTTTTCTTATACAGTCGGACCTCTATTTAACGAAGTCGCTAAATCCCGAAAAAAAGTTCGTTATATGGAAAATTCGTTAAATAGAGATTCACCTTTTAAAATACTTTAAACTACACAAAACAGATTTTAAATTCATAAACACTAAATATTATTAAAAAAGTAATTAATCACACCTTTATTTTGTAAATTAATATCTATTTGTTTTATATATTTTACCCATCAAAAAGAAATCTGCAAGGAAAGCAAGAATAAAACAAAACATTGTCCGGGAATGCACTGTATTTTCAATTAAAAAAATAATTTTATAATAAAATTAATGAATTTTAGCATTTAATCATACGAAGGTTTGTTGATTTCTGCATTATGATCATTTCCATCTTCATCTTCATCGCAATTCATTGCTGTATTCTTTGTATTTTTCACCCTGTCCACTTCAAAACTGCCTCATCCACATCTTCATAGACACATGCTTTTAAACGTTTTGAACAAGAATTCGATGAATCATAATTTTGTATCTTATCACGATTTTTTTATTATGGTTCATAAGCTGTTTGGAGAAATACTAAATTTTAAAGCAATATCCTTTTATTTTCACGCCTTTATTCACCTCATAAAGAATTAAATTTTTTTCTTTGATGCTCAAGCACTTTCGCTTTGACATTTTCCAGCTTCAAGGTCACCATAAAATGTGTTAAAAAAAGAATAAGTTTGAAATGTTTAGAAATATTTTGAGAAATAGGGAGAAAAAAATTATTGGATCACAAGAAAAAGTTCGTTAAATAGAGAATGCACTTCGCTATTTGGAGGTTATTTTACGAAGAAATTCGCAAAATGTTCTTGCTTCCAAGAAAAAGTTCGCAAAATAGAGGTTCGTTAAATAGAGGTCCGACTGTATTTCTGAAATATCTTGATTGTTAGCATCATAAAAGGACGTGTTTTGAAGAGTGAGAAATGTTCTTATGCTAATTTGATATTTCTTTTAATCATAAAATAAATATATTTCACGACACTACCTAGGGTCAAGTATCCCTAACCTTAAGGATATTTGACACTGAGCTAGGGATACTTGATCCTAAATTAGGGATACTTGACCCTAGGGGTAACATGCAAAAATTACCTAAATTCTTTCGATAATTTGTATGTACGTGGTTTTATGAAGTTACAGCTACTGAATTGAAAGCATCTTAATTATCAAAAATATTAGTAAATTTAATATATTTAATATTAAAAATGAAAACTAATTATATGAAACTAATATTAATTTGACAATTATAAAACGCAATTGTTATTAATGAAAATCTCGTCAAGAATAAAAAAGAAGAAACCACTTAGAATTAATTATAGCTTGAAGTATACTTAAAACCCAGAAAGATTTAATTAATCATATCTTCAATATTAAATTTCTAGCCCACAAAGAATGAAAAAGGGAAAATTTACTTTTAGGACCACAAAACATATTTACCTACACACCATTATGATGGCTTTTCTGATAGGAATGGGAATTTTCTCTAATAGACCATATGCCCCAAGGGCAAATAGGGATGGCACACACAAATTACCAATTATTTTACAACCTGAGAAAAATATGTAGGGTCATGTACACCTAGTTTCCCCTGCTGACTTCAATTTTTCTTCTTCCCTTTTTACAGTGAAACTTCTGTACAGCGGTCGCTTCCCCGTTCCAAGAAAAATTGGTCGCTCAGAGGGGTGGCCGCTCCAAAGGGGTTCCATGTTTGGAAGTACAAAATTCTTCCCTTTATACAGTGAAACTTCTCTACAGCGGGCGCTCCCCCGTTCCAAGAAAAATTGGTCGCTCAGAGGGGTGGCCGCTCCAAAGGGGTTCCATGTTTGGAAGAACAAAATTCTTCCCTTTATACAGTGAAACTTCTCTACAGCGGTCGCTCCCCCGTTCCAAGAAAAATTGGTCGCTCAGAGGGGTGGCCGCTCCAAAGGGGTTCCATGTTTGGAAGTACAAAATTCTTCCCTTTATACAGTGAAACTTCTCTACAGCGGCCGCTCCCCCGTTCCAAGAAAAATTGGTCGCTCAGAGGGGTGGCCGCTCCAAAGGGGTTCCATGTTTGGAAGTACAAAATTCTTCCCTTTATACAGTGAAACTTCTCTACAGCGGTCGCTCCCCCGTTCCAAGAAAAATTGGTCGCTCAGAGGGGTGGCCGCTCCAAAGGGGTTCCATGTTTGGAAGCACAAAATAAGTATTTAAACATGTCCTAATTCGCTATTCTTGACACAGCTAATTTTAAGAATCATCTAACGATAAAAGTTCTTTATTCGAAAATTTAAAATTTCTTTTTTAAAAAAAGCCACAATTTGTATTTAATTAAAAAAATTTTAAAATATTATTTGGGGTAATGTAAAACTTCCGCTACACTGGCCGACATCCGGTGTAATGCTTCATCTTCAAAGTTTCAACACCCTATTTGTCAGTTAATGTTTAAACAGG
>BGPR01012263.1:28080-45616 GCA_013235015.1 Araneus ventricosus
CAGGCCAAAGCCACTGATCTCAAAGATAATTCCGTACCTTCTGGTAATAAAGTTACCAAACAGCAAAAGTCATCAATGAATGTTTTCCGAGTGTTTCTGGACCCCGTCTACATTCTCATAGTTTTCACCCAAAGTATTATGCTGTACCTTTTCTCAACAACGACTACCATTCTTATCGATGTATCCAGGGACCAAGGTGTCTCCATTGAAGATGAGGTCTATATTTTCCTGAGTGTTTCCGTCGGCGATGTCCTTGGCCGGATATTTTTGGGGTCGCTCACAGACGCAGGCTGTTTGACGAAGATGAACTTTTCTGCTCTGTGTTTCGCTGGCATCGGGCTCTTGTATGCTGCATGTGCTTGGATAAAACATTTCATCATGATGATGGTATTTTCCTTTTTCTTCGGACTGTTTATCGGAGGTCTGCTTATGATCAGCCCTGGTGTTGTCACTTTCTACGTGGAGAAGCACTACCTCAGTGTCGCGATAGCTTCAAGACTGGTGTTGTATCCTCCTATTAGCTTCACACAAGCTCCTCTAATAGGTAAGATTTGTTTAAACAATGCGACTGCTCTGCAAAAAAAAAATTTTTCGAGCCCTGATACCATTCCTTCTGATTCTTATGTGAACTTACCTCCTAAATCCCAAAATGACCCCAATTTTGCCCCATCACCCACCGTTTTCTCGGGACGCCAAAAAAAGCAAAAATTGTTGCTATATATTTTTATTATTAGGGGTGTTTGGATGAGGAAAAGGGGGGTTGGAAGCTGAATATGTAGAAAATAAGTGAAATATTGCGAAAACAAAGAAGAAAAACCGGTCATTTTTATTGATTTTTTTTAAATTTAAGGGGACAAATCCCTCCAAATCTCCCCCCTTGCTACAAATGTTCATATTTTAAAACTTTTCACCTCTGTACCCCCTCAGAAGAGATTTAACAGTTAAAATAATCGTTTTTCTCCTCCAAATCAAATTCATGGCCATAAAATGGGGGTCATATTCGGATTCATTGGGTCATTTTACATAAGAATTTGCAGGAATGGTGTCGGGACCAATTTTCATGCAGAACAGTGTAATTTGCATCGAAATAACATAATTGCCTGTAATTTAATAATAATTAGAGAACAATAGCCCTTAAGGTTCTGTTCGTGGGGCCTTTTGCCCAACTGCTGAAATTTAACGAGGTATTTCGGTTTAAAAAGGTTCCTCATCCCTGTTTTAATCCTTCACTATGAGTGATACGAATTTGCACCACTTTTAAGTGTTGAAATCATTGTAATTGCATCTAACCTGCACCAGTTCATTGCATGCCACCAGATATATTTTATTCTTCTTAACGTTGAAAAGCTGAGTTCAGGCTCTGGTATAGCTACAGGGGAAAATGATAAATTTATTCTATAATAACTATCTATAAGTGTGCTGTGAAACTTTTGCATGGAAACACAATTATAGGTATTCTTTTTAAAAGTTCTGCTCTTTGGAGTTACCTGTGGAGGTACCTATCTAATCCAGGGCTTCTTAAACTTTGAGTCACCGCCCCAAAAAGCACGACCCCCGACAGCACAGAATAGTACTGGGATCTGGTAAATTTTGAATGCGTTTCTATAAAATTCCCATATATTTGTAAGTAAAAACTACAGAATAAAAGGAATTCCATTTTTTAAAGAAATCATACAAATTTAAGTACAATAAAGAACTATTATAAACTATTCTTTATTCGTCATTAATTTTCTGTCATTTTCTTATTTAATTTAAAATTCTGGGATCGAGGAAAATTTTTCGGACGGGAAAAAACTTAAAGCTCCGTTACTAACTTTTCTGGAACTGCAATTTTTACAGCCTCTTCAACTGAAAACTGTTGTATAAACAGATAGAGGCCTGTTATTGCGCATGCTCAGCATAGAGGAATCAATATCGGATGAAAATTCAGTACTTTAAGAAGTTTTTTCCACTCTACAAATAGAGGCATATTTCGAACAGGAAAAGAAAACGTAAAGAGACCCTGATTCTGGTGTAGTTTTTACCTGTATTTCTCCTGAAGATTGAAAGCACTGAAAGGTTTTATAGAATACTTTGGTATATTATGAAAAATGCTGGTAGGTGCTATGAATAGCGTTAGATTATTGATTGATATAAGCATTACGTGTAAAAATGAAATAAACTAGTGATTTTATTTATGCACTGAAAAAAAATGCATGCTGCAGTGCCTATAAGCTAGATTTTTATCTCTAGAATCAGGGGTGTGTCCTAGTGTAAAGTAAAGTAAAGTACCTATAAGCCAGCTACCCGTATTTTCAAACCATATTTTGATACCGTAGAATGCAATGAGATTATTTCAGCTGGGATAAGAAAAGTGCCAGCGTGGTATTTTGCAAAAATGTGCCAACATAGTATTTTGGAAAAATTAGCTTTTTACTGGTCAAAGGTGAAAGCTAGCAGTTTATGATTATGGCACTAGTTGGTGGAAAACCGAGAAATTATTGGCTTTCATTTTTAGCCGGTAGAGAGCATATTTTTTGCAAAGAAAGCGTAATGCGAACAATCTTACCAGACCTGACACAATTTCACCTAATTTTACAGTAATTTCTGATAATGCTTTCAACATAAATTAAGTATAGATACATTGCAACAACTAATTTAAATATGAGCGACCTTCTTTACTCTTGTTTGCCTTCAGCCAAACAAGACAAGATGAAATTATTGGTGGATTCCCAGAAACGGTGCTAGAACATGAATAATTTCCAAATTTTTAACTACCAATACGAAGACATTAATGAGAATTATAATTTGTTCTATTGCTTTATTTAAAAAATGCTTTGAAATTTGCACTGATCATGTTTCTACTTCTGCAATTACGAATATTTATTTAAACTAAAGTAGAACTTAGAAAGTGTTTTCATAAAATGGTTGCAAAAATTAGACTGTTAACGCCGCTAATGATTCATACACTCCAGATAAATTCCCAATGTCAAATATATTTCTATTCAATAGGAGGTACTCAGGGTTTTAATCTAATCTGAAAATTAAATGGATTTAACTAAATTTATAAACTGCGTAACTTTTTAACCCATGATGCGGTACATTTTTTCGTTTTAATAATGCATTTACAAAAATAAGAAAAGGAAAGAATCTGCTTTAATAAAAAATACTGTGATAATGCGTGTCTAACAACGAACTAGTGAACATTTGACCCTATATTAGTAGTCACATGGATTTGATAAATTTTTTGTACTAAAAACTTAATTTTCAAGACAAAATCTACATTTTATCCTATAATGGTGACTGATTAACAGATAATTCCTTCATGAAATACTGTTTGTGATATATAGAATTGGACTGCATAAGTAAGTGTTCCCATACTTGCATCTGACCAGAAGGTCATTAAACCTATTTTCTTTGTTCTTTAACGGTGGGCATAGTAAGTGTGCTGATACAAGATATCGGTAATCAACAGTTGCCCACTGAAGGATTCCTTATTTTGTGATAATAATGTATTTAAATCAACTTTATTTCTAATATACAGGGTATTGCAGAGATATCTTACAATCCTATAATGCGCTGTTCTACATTCTGATGGGTCTTTGTTGCACGTGTTGCATTACGTCACTGCTCATTCCTCCACTCGCAAAATACAGAGAAGCTAAAAAGGAACCTTTGCAGGTAATCACAGATGATTCCTTGCTTTTACTTAACGTTGCTATGTCAACATTATGAAATAAATACAAATATTAAAAAAAGGGGAATAAAAAGGTGGAAGAGTAAAAAATAATAGTAGACAACGACAAAAAGTAAGAATCTGGTGAATAACTTCATCAGAGGCCAGACGTTCATGCAGATTCAAAAGTGGAATAGGTTTTCTGTAGAGGAAAAAGACTTTACGGTCTGAATTTAATATCCTCTTTTGGCCTGAACCTATACCGGAATGTATTGGTAAGAAAAACATTTACCCACAATGAAGAAATTGAAGACAATATCCAGAACAAAGTGTAAAAAGAAGGGATTAAAATCTTACCTCTTATAACATATTTCAAAACAAAGGAGTGACGCGCTTGTGTGTTACAATGTAAACAAGGCAAATAGATGCATGCACGTATCTCCATCTGGTGAGGGAAACACTAACAAAAGATTTGAAATTTTTTGTTAATTTTTTTCTAAAGATTTTTTAGGTTTTTTTTAATTATTTTTTAGTTTTATTTTTGATTTTTATATAAAAAATTTTTGATGTTTTTATGCATTTTTATAATTTTTATTATCAATTTTTAATGTTTTGTTATTTTTATTTTCATTTTTCCATTTTCATCATTTAGAAAAATCATCATGCAGAAAAAATGCAGGTGAGCCAATAAAAATGAAAGAGGGTGTGTGATGAGTATCAGATTAACAAGCAGTGCAAAAGAGAGAATGAGAGTTAAATTTTATAAATAGTTTATTTATTAATAATAAAGTAGTGTACTGGGTAGCCGTTTAGTTTTAAATTAATATTTAAATTATTAGTGGCTTTGACAATAGCAGAATGGTTGTTTCAGATATTTTTGATTCTTTTATCTTGAGAGTGGATAGTATTTTTAATGACTTTTAGGTTGAGATTGGCATGATAATGACAGAGAGAAATGGCTCTAGAATTAAAGTCATCTCTCTTGTCATAGATACCAACCGAAATGCTTGAATCTATAATTTCGATAACTAGATCTAAATAATTACAATTATTGTTATTATTATTGGTTTTCTCTCTTTTGCACAGCTAGTTATTCTGATACTCATCACATACACTCTTTCATTTTTATTGGCTCACCTGCATTTTTTCTGAACTAAATGATGAAAATGGAAAAATGAAAATAAAAATAACAAAACATTAAAAAATTGATAATAAAAATTATAAAAATGCATAAAAACATCAAAAATTTTTTATATAAAAATCAAAAATAAAACTAAAAAATAATTAAAAAAAACCTAAAAAATCTTTAGAAAAAAATTAACAAAAAATTTCAAATCTTTTGTTAGTGTTTCCCTCACCAGATGGAGATACGTGCTCGCATCTATTTGCCTTGTTTACATTGTAACACACAAGCGCGTCACTCCTTTGTTTTGAAATATAAGAGGTAAGATTTTAATCCCTTATTTTTGCACTTTGTTCTGGAGATTGTCTTCAATTTCTTCTTTGTGGGTAAATGCTTTTCTTTCCAATGCATTCCGGTATAGGTTCAGGCCAAAAGAGGATATTAATTCAGACCGTAAAGTCCTTTTCCTCTACAGAAAACCTATTCCACTTTTGAATCTGCATGAACGTCTGGCCTCTGATGAAGTCATTCACCAGATTCTTACTTCTTGTCGTTGTCTGCTATTATGTTTTACTCTTCCACATTTATAATTCCCTTTATTAATATTTTTATTTATTTTGTACTTCGCAATTTTTTCCTGGATGATGCTGCACTTTCGCACACCAATTAAATTGCTTCTATCATTCTTTGTCTTTTTAGATATTCTTACCTTTTTGTCTTTTTAGATATTCAACATTATGAAGCAATTCATGGGTGTTTTCATAATGACAGGGTAATTTTTTCAAATGCCTTTCACAATATTGCTTTACCAGAAGTAATTTTTCTATGAAACTCATTTGAGCGCGTGGATTTTGGTCTAGCAGTGGAAAAATAATACAGGGTTATTCAAAATAATTGCAGCGATTACAAATGGCTATAACTTCCTTGTGAACAACGGTAGGAGGATAGAACTTGAACACAGTACCAGGAAGGAAGCGTAAAGTTTTGTTTACGTACATAATGATTGTCCTATGTTGTCATCCCTCGGTCGTGTCGTAATACGTGTGGTAATCCATTTCACGTCAGACACTGTGAAGTATGTTTGCAGACGATGTGAGTTTAATAGCAAGTAAACAGGGATTCAGAAATGGGATGTTTTTCTGTGAGAGGCCGGCTTTTGCCTAAATTGTCCATTCGCGATCCAAAAATTCTCAAGAGAATAGAAAAATTCTGGAACAACAACCAGTATAAAAAAACCGACTCAGCAAAACAAATACATAATATTTTTTATTTCTATTTTTTATTCCGAAATTTATTTGCAGGTGACCCTTGAAGAGGTCTGCAGGCCGGGTTCTTTTTTCACATTTTTCCTTTTCCAATAGGATTAAAGGATAACTTCGTTTTTTTCCTTTAAAATTTTAAATTTAAATATGTTATTTGCATGTATGCAGAATGTGGGAGTTTTTTCTTTGTTTTTTAATAAAATGAATTTCTTAAATTTTCATTTCAGTTTTTGACTGTCATTATCAATTTGTCAAAATTTATATCAACAGTCATATAATTTTTATGACTTAATGATAAAAACTATCAGTTAGTAATATTTAGTTAAAAATGGTATTGTTTTATACGAAATTAAGAATTTCGATTTAGGTGTTGATTTGTTTGGATTTCGGCCATGTCGGGATTTCAACCCTGTCGGCATTATGATCCAGACCTCATTCTTTGACATACATTTTAACATTCTGTGCTTGGTCCGAGTTTAGAATTTGGAATAGATATGCAGAAAGAACTGTATATTTTCTAACGACTATTTGCATGATATTTTTATTGTATTAAGATTTTTGTCCATACCATTAAAAACCTGTGCTTTTTTTCCCTTTTTGAACAGAGCGAGATGACAGTTCCACTAAGTTGAAAGGAAAGACGACCAAGTCTGTGATATTACGCATCTGATGTTCTAAATGCCTTTATAAGCCACAAAATGTTCATTGAACCATTTCTCATGCACCATTAAAAAAAATGTAAATAAATTACATGTTTCCTTGTTTGATACTGATATTATTTACCTTAGTTACAGGACTTTAATGATGTTTAAGTTATAAAGAGATAACAAAAAAGAGAGCTTTTTCAAGAAATGGCATTTATCAAGTTCTTTACTGTTTCCTCTAGGCAACATACTTATAAATTTTAAAAAAATTGAGGAATGCTAATGTTCTCTTCATGACATTCTGATAAGCTATATGGCACCTATGAATTCTATTCTTAGTATTAATGTGCTTTCTTACAAAATAGATGATGCTCTACAATTTTGCAATTTAATTTTTTCCTGTATGTTATACTATTTTCGAGATAGGAACGCTAACTCCGAATTTTATCTCTAGATGGCGCTGTAAATGGTCTCATTACGTAGGGCATAACTACTTTACTATATTTAGACACTACTTTATGACTGTAGCTAACGCTATTCTAAAGTTAAAGGGCGGGATTTAGTGGGCACTCAATATTAACAATGTGTATTTTTGGGAAACTATGCTTAGTGATGTTTCTTTTTACGTGAATATACCTGTGCGTTTCTCCTTTTAATCAAGTTTTCTGCTATTCTATTTAGCGCTTATGGATTCTATTCTTGGCATTGATGTGCGAAAGGTTTTTTCCTTTCTGAATAGACGATGCTGAACTAAATTTGTTACTGAATTTTTTCCTGTATCTCATAAAATTTTCGAGAGATTGAATACTAACTCCGAATTCTGTCGCTAGGTGAGGATATAAATGGTCTCTTCGTGTAGCGCATAGTCACCTAGACACTACTGTTATGACTATAACTGACGCCGTTCTATAATTAAGGGGGAGGACCAGGGATTTTAGTGGACACCCTGTATTTATTAAAATAAATACTCTTTACGGAAATATACCTGTGAATTATTCTTTTTAACCGAGTTTTTTCCCGGCTTGTACACACACCAGAATTTCTGCGAACATTTGAGTCCACACAAAATTAATGCAAAACTAAATTTTATTTGACAGTCACCGATTAAAAATCATTTGTACATTCAGCTGTAGAGCCGCTTGATCTTGTCTTTATCGATCTGCGTCTGCCCTGCCCGTTGTCCGATCCTGCTGAGGTCGATGCCCTTCTGTAAGACCTCGAAGGAAGGCAGGTGGGTGCGGGGCGCCGGAATCGGGTAGTGCATGACGGAGTAGTAATCGTAAGGGCCCAGGATCTGGATGTCTTCGTAACTCGACTTCTCGTACTGTGACTGCCATTCTAGGGCATTCCAAACAAACATGACTTAGCCTCTTAAACATATATCACACGAAGGAGAGCTATCGTACGCTGTTTTCGTCAGCGTGAGCGCAATACCACTCACCAAAAAAGTTTGTAGCACGTGACGCATTGAGACAACTGGTCAGACAGGATCTCGGTCATCGTTGGGCGAACTACGTCACCCTCAAGGTCACACCCGATTGGTTTGAATTACCGTTGCTGACGATTTTCCGTCAGCATCGTGTGCATCTTCAAGCTGGTTGAACACAGCCCACGATTTCCGTCATCTTGTCTGACCGGTCACGTGCTATAAACGTTTTTTGGTGAGTGGCATTGCGTTCATGGTGACGAAAACAGCGTACGATAGCTCTCCGTGTGATATACGCTTTACATAACTGCTTTCTGACCACAACATGCATTTCACGACTACAAAATATGAAAGTCTAAGATACAGGAAACAGTGAAACATTATTACAGTAATTATTTTGATAATTTTCTAAAATAGAATTCAGATAATTACAGTTAAAAGTTTTCGGCTACTTAAAGATAAATTTCCTTTTCTTTTAAAATTGTGTACATTTCTTAAGATAATTGCATGTGTTACAAATGTTTTTTTTTTCTTTCTGTAAAATTACTCATTTCAGAATTGGGGAGCTTTATGACCAAAACACGCATTTTACACTAGGGATGGCAGTTATTACAAAAAAAACGCCATCATTTTTTTCAGCTCCGGTTTAACCTGATGGTTGAAACCGCTCGAAATAGCCGGGTTTTGAAGAAACCGGTTTTCGGTTGTTTTTTTATAAAGCAACGTTTGTGGACAGAATTTTTTATTAATAATAAGATACAATAAGTATTAATACAATAATTAATTAATGTAATAAGTAATGATTATAAATAAGTAATTAATACAATATATAATAATAATAAATGAGTATTATAGACAAAGTGCTTTATTAACATTGTTTTCACAAGAAATCAATCCATTGGCCAATATATGTGTTCATGAAGACTCTTTCAGTAATCCGCCAACCAACAGACGCCTCGAGGAAGCGGCTGTCGGTGATCGGCCTAAGACGATGAAATTCAAACCTTTATTTATGACTTAGTAAATTTTAGTCTAGTCGAACCTAAAATCGAGACTATCTACCGACCCGGTTTCTGGGTTTTAAAAAAGTAACCGGTATAAATCGGGGGAAAAATAACTGAAAAAACCGCTAAACCGAACAAAAACGGTTTTCGGTTTAAACAAAAAAAATTCAACGGTTTAGATACATAGAAAATGATAAATTTATGATGTTAAAATAAATATTTTTCATTTCAAAATCTGTACTGATAATAAAAGCGGATGTGTGTTTATGTGTGTATGGCGTTCAACAGAGAAGACCATTTGAGAATGTGCTGTGAGAGTGATTTTTTCGTCATTTTAATTAGAAATTTAATTAAATAAGAATTTAACAAAATGTTAGCTTTTAACTTTCGAAAATATTATCGCAGAAAAATCATTTTTACACTTAAGATATTCGAGTATGGGTTTCGATCCTTTTTCCGTTGGCTGATTTGGTGCACAATTTGGCACGATTTACAATTTTGGTGTAAAGATCACACGATGGAATTCATTCCTGTATCTTTTTATATTTTTGAACTATTGCTTTAACGACACACGAACCATTGCAACGATCCATTGAATTGATGCAGTGTATCTACGAGGATGGATCCCAAAAAATTGCTTCCAAGGGCGATAAAAAATTATTTATTAACAATAGACAGAAAAAACAAAAGGGAATTAAGAGTAATACTTGCCGATCACTTTTCCACAGAATCACCACATATATTTAGGCATTTATCTGAACACAGGACCGACTGATTTAACCCGGCATGGAGGAAATCAGGTCTCTACCCATTGAGCCAGTGCTCAGCAGCCGTTTTTACATCTCTGTCTGAAGAGAACCTTGTTCTAGACAAGTGTTCCTTCTATTTCGGAAAAAGGAAATAGTCACTGGGCCACCGTGAAGCCATCCGACACAAACTTTCTGGCATGTTGAATGATGGTGTCATCCTGCATGACAATGCCCATACTGCTCGCGAAACTCAATTGCTTCAAAATTTCGTATGGGAAATCTTGATCCCCTCCCCCCTCTTATCAATGAAAAGTAACTTCAATAGGTTTCAATAGGTTAACCTTCAATAGGTTGACATCATCGATACGAAGCACTGCGTGGAAAAGAATAATGTTAGATAACTGATTATTGCTATAATCATTGTATCATCAACATCAACTCCGGCGACTGGGGATTATAAGTGGGGAGGGGGGCAAAAAAAGTTGACAATTGAAAGTCCCGGGAATTATAGAGGTAGACAATAAAATTTTAAAAATTAGTTACAAAATGGTTAGTTTTGCATATTTTCTCAAAGAAAAAAGAACAGAGAAGTAGAAGTTGTAAGTTTATCGACTTAACTGGCATTTTTATGAGATTTTGATAAATCCTATGCAATACAGGGTTGTCGTAAAATATGGAACCCATTTCAAAAATTAATTTAAAAAAATCATAATGTTACAACTACGGTGTTTTTTCAAATGAGGAAGCAAATAAAAAAGTTTTTTCTCAAATAGGTCACGTGCCATTACGGCGTTCTAAATTTTCTACAGCGACAGATTTCCATATGCAATGGCTACCTTTCAGCAGAAGCCGATGCACGTTTTCTGGTTTCTTTTCTCTGAAATATCTAGAAAAATTCTCAATTTTCACACTGCCTGTGAATTAAAAAAATTAACGAGCGTAAAATTACCTACAAAAATACGCTTTTATTTTTCTATTAGCTTTAAAAGTTTCGCAGATAATGGCTCTCAAATTATTTACAACCCCCTTAGACCACCATAACGGCGCGTTACATATCTGAAAAAAACCTTTTTAAAATGCGCTCTGTTTTTTTAAAAACCGTTAGTTGTAACAATATTAGTTTTTTCCATTAATCTTTTAAATGGTTCGAATAATTTATAACCACCCTCTATGACTTTCCCCAAAGGAACAATTTAAGATGTATTACGGTTAAACCTTCCATCCCATGTTGGAGTTTTTGGCAATGAGGAGGCAGACGTGCTTGCGAAAGAGGGAAGTGCTCTTCCTTCTGCAACCTCTAGTGAACTCTTCACGTCCGAAATATATTCTATTCACAAGGCTAAAGCAAATTCTGCTTGGAGAAATCCCCCACACATGATGAGTATGCCGGGAACCGTCCTGGTCTGTCTCTACAGTCCGTAGGCACAAGATCCGCTCTGTCTGCATTAGCCAGGTTGCGCAGTGGACACATTAAAAGCTTAAAATTCATCGATAAGGAAAAGACTTTTTCTTCTTGCCCTTGTTCCTGTCCTGCTTCTCCTGCCCATATCATTGACTGCATTGGCGCCTCTGCGAGGCAGTTGTGGAGTGGGGAGGGCAAAGGACTTGTGGAGTTGTTAGAGCGACATGGTCTCATGGACCTGGTCTAATCTTGGGCCAGGACGACATGAAACAACAACAACGATTAAACCGAAGTATTTTAAGAATTCTCGAATGGTCAGTGATAACTTCATTAAAAAAGTATGGCTTGCTTAAATAAAAACGAAAAAGTGATAATTTGCTAAAATCCAACCATTGAATAAAATATTAGGAAAAATCAAATACATTGAGTCAGATTGCTTGTGCTAAATAATATTATTAAAACAGATATTCAAAGCGATGAAATTAATTACGTTCTATGAAGTAAGTAAGTAAAAAATAAGTTTATTAAAATCATAAGTTTAGTCTTACCGTTTTAAAATAACGTTAAGCGCCTTGAGTAGACTTCCACACAATCACCCAAGTTCAGTCCATTTTTTTCAATGCTCAAGCTATTCTTTACTTCCAAGTGTGCAGCATTGAATTTCTCATACAACGATGAGTGGATTAACCACAAGGGATCCCCCTCTCAGCTCATTAGCCAATGGGATGCAATGAAATTGGTCTTGTAATTTATGACTTATTTCGAACTTCCAAAAAGATTTCAGAATGAAAGAAGACACTCACTATGGAGATTTCTTAAAATGCTTTCAAAGCAAGTATAAATGTACGTAATTCCTTTGATGAATACTTAGCAACCTGGAGAAGGTACACATAATTTCAAAATCCGTTCTGTTTTCCCTTTAACAGATGTCGCGGTGATCAATCGTACTCACTGAACAAAGACGTTCTTTCCACCCATCTGACCACTACTCATTAAGAGATACGAAAGCGTCATACCGCAGGAGAAGGCAGGTGACATTGATAGCAATTCCTACGGTTCTCCTGACAGGCATTTCAAAACATTAGGCTCTAAATTCCCGCGAATGTCAGAGGGGTAATTTAAAATCAAGCACCAGTGATCACTTATGTACCTGCCCTAAACACTTTTGCTTTTTTAGAAATCCTAGTTTGGGGTTGCTAAAATAAAATAGAACTTTATTTTTTAAGCAAATAGTGTGGGGGTTCGGCTACCCCCTCACCCCCCGACTTGCCTCCACTGATCATCATACTAATTGTTGTTAATCGGTTGAATTTTATCTTTCCTGAATTTAATATAATAACCTTTGCGGAGAAAAAGTGTGTTTAAAATTACGGATTCCAAATTAACGTGTTAACCCTTTCAAGTTCACTACATGTTTCACTTTGATAATTACTAAATTTACTTCAAAAATGAGTATTAGACATGTAGCTGATCATAAATATGTAAAGGGAAAAAATTAGCATTTTTTGTTTTCAAAACATTTGTGGTTTCACAGCGAAACTAATGAACGATAATGGGCTATTTTCCCTCCGAATAAGTTATCATCGAAATGCAATTTAAATTATGTATTTAATTTGTAAGTATGCGTGAGTATTCAGGATATTCAACCTTCATAAAATTCAATATCACTTTCGAAAATTCAGTTTTAATAAATATCAATTTGTGCAAGAACCCTCATCATTTTGTTTCTCTTAGATATCAAAAGAAATTTATCTCTTGGAATGCCGATATCTTTGCGAATACGAACGATATTGAAGTGGAATTTTCATATAAGTTGCCTATATATCTGAATCCTAAGTTATGAAAGAAAATTTACACTACATTTCGCCCATGCGCAGTAAAAAAACGCTCAATGTGTGGTTTCATTGCGAAACCAATGAATGCGAAAGGGTTAAAGCGACGTAATCACTCTTCCGTATCATATCATCTACCACGTTTTAATTTTTTAACAATCATATGTCGTTTCAAATATTTCGACTTTCTTGTGATAATGCCTTAACTGAATGCATCGTTGGCTTTCCTTCTGTACTCGCTATGTATTGAAGAGTTTTGCATCGTCATTCAAAAAAACATTTGGCAATTCAATCTTGCAACACATCCCTAGATGTTTGTAGATTAAATCACACTTTATGAACACCAACGCAAATTCTGTTTATGTAATCGCGAATACGTAAAATTAGTATTTAGTTTAAATGTTTCTTCTTTGTCGTGCATGTCTGCATCGAAAAGGACCATCAAATGAGAATGCAGTAAAAGAAATTTATGTGTTATTATTACAAACAGAAAGAGTTGCAGATTGCACGTGTTTACATGTGTCCACGTGATGTTGTTTTGCGTGAGGTTGCTGCTGTCTACAAATATGCACGGTAAATAAAGAATTCAAACGTCTTCAAGCCCACGGAGGGTGGAAATTACCTGTGAAGCGGTCGCAGGGGGAAAGTAAGAAATTGTTTTATTTCTGGTTGAATTTGACATCGTATCTGCATATAAAATATGCTCATACCATTACATCTTTTCCATTATTTTATTTTTCTCGATTTGTTTTGTTTTTGTCAGCATTTTTACTGTCGTTTATATATATTGTGTTCAGAAAACACCGAATTTTATGTTTACGCTCGTTCGAGATTTCCCTTGCCGATGACGCGTCCGGACGTTGGCGTTTTGTTCCTTTCTATTGTTTGGGATTTTCTTTCATAACGTGATTTTTAATATTTTCTTTTATTAATATATATATATATATATATATAATGATTTAGTTGTTGCAGCTGTTAAATAAGAAACAGGCCGAGTTATTAACTAATTTTTCTTTATTATGTGAGAGTGACGGAATGTACGTACATCTTGTTTTATGCTTCAAGCCAAAAGAGAACAGAAGACCCCTGCATTTTTTTGAGGTAGGGATTCAACATGTAGACACGTGATCAAAGTGAAGGGAATAATAGCTATTTTTAGTATATTACGTAAGTGTTTTAGGGAAAAGTCTGGAAACGAATTCGCGATTTATGTGTGCGCGTGAAAGTGATTAAAATATTCTTTTAGTAATAATTATGCCAAAACGCGAGATTAAACATACCACCAGCGCGGGAAATAAAACGAAACTGGAGTTTAAGAAAAGGGATTTTGAAATACATTAATATTGTACTAAGATTTTAAAATATATAATATCAGAATTTTAAGTAAAATTAAGTGAGATTATTAATTTTATATATATATATTAACAAAAGAAAACAAAACCATGTCATAAATGAAAACCAAAACAACAAAAAAAGGGACCAGACCGCCAACGTCCGGGACGCGTCATCAGCGAGGGAAATACCGAACGGGCGTATATCTCAATAAATTTGCTGTTTTCTAATCAGAAACTCTAACAATAATGCTAAAAAGAGAGTTTGTTTCCACGGAACACCGAACAAAAACCATAGTTTGAAATAAGGAAACAAAGCTAAAACATAAGAGTCCAATGGAAAAAAGTAGAAATAGAAATAATAAAAACAAAAATAATAAAAAGATCAGGTCCATTTGAAATAAAACATACGAAACCCAACCTCATAACCAACAAAGGAAATCAAGAATGAAGAAAAAATTGTCAAAACTCACCCAGTAGTCCACTAGAGAAGGGACAAAGGAAACAGACGCAAACGCACGCGGCACAAACATCGTTTAAAAGTGCTGACGTGAACACGGCTGAGATGGTTGACAGTTAACGGTTAACGTCATGAGTGGGGGAAATAATTTACTAGGAGTGGGAAGTGAAGAGTCTTAGAAGCCTTTACTGTCCTGAAGTCCCAGGCACATTTTACGAGTATCAGAAAGTAAACAATAGACAATTAACCAAAATGAGATCGACTATAAAAAACAAAAGATCAGAGGCAAATAGAATAAAGGCAAAAATAGCAAAGATTTTTTCCCCTACAGAACGCTGTGGAATAAGGGTAAATAAAGAGAATAGGGAATTTCATTGGAGTTCAGATTGTTTCTGAAAAGTTCAATTTCTTTTTTCTTTCATTCTTAATTGTTACAAATATTTTTAATCCTTAGTATGTGATGTAATATTGTGTTTTTATCGATCTTAAAAGAGATATTAGAATTCCAAAAATTAAACCTATTAACATTAAATTTAAATTCATTTCTTTTGTCGTAAATGCTTAATTTCGATTCGTTATGACTGTCAATATCAAGATCAAGAATAGCTTTAATATAATTATCGTTAGTTTTTGTTAATTTTAGTTCCTCGAGATAAATATCCTTACTAACTGAAGTGAAATCTTTAAAATTATTAAAATTAAAACCAGGATGTCATCTATATATCTAAAAGCTGAATTTAGACTTAAAACAGTATCTTTCTCGTAAAAATGAAGAAAAAGATTTGCAATTAAAGAAGAAAGACAAGACCCCTGTGGAATTCCTTTAATATGTAAGAAAATATTTTCGCCATTCGAGATGAAATTATTGAAGACGCATAAATTAATTATGTCTAGCCAATACGCTTCTGTGCATTCTAACAAGTTTTTTAAGTCATAATAATAATGCATTAAAACCTCTTTTAATTTATTAAGTGGGATGCTAGTGAACGGGTCCTGAAAGTCATATGTCTCAATGTGAGTAATTTCATTGTTCTTTGTAAAGTCAATCACTTTAGTATTATTTTTAATAATCCAAGCAAAATTTTCTTCTTCTATAAAACTTAGAATAATATTTAAGAATTTAGAGAATGATTCTCCGGCTTTTTTCATGTAGGTATTTGTTCCGCATGTGATAAATCTGAATTTGATAGGTTATTTGTGGAATTTTGGATAGGTTGTAATATATGGAAGGCTCATATTATTGTTTATGCAATGAATTCTTTTATTTAAAGCAAGGATTTTTTCTGTACAGTGGTGATATTAGATTTATATAATTTGAATGTTTCAGAGGTTTTTAGTTCCTTATCCAAGAGTTTAAGATAGAATTTTTTACATATAATAGAGAAATTACCTGAGGCTTTATCGATTGGAGTTAGAATGCAAAGTTTTTGTAGTTCTTTGATTTTTTCTTTTATTGTTTTTAAGGAATAATAACTGTTATTTTTATAGTACTTATAGAAATTCTTATTGATAAAGTCTTTAAATTTGAAATAAAAACGCCATTTCCAGTCTATGAAGAAAGAAAGAGGAATATCGAAATTGTTTGAAATTTTTTAAAAAAAGCAATCGATATTTTTATGAAGGCTTTTTAAAATTTTTTCTCTTTTTATTCTAAAAATGGGACGAAATCTAGTGCCTTTTTCTAAAAGTGTTCGTAATTCAATATCTTGAATTATATTTAAATTACCTGTAATAATGTGTTTATGGTGGGGATCCACGAAACTCTTAAATTCCTCCTCATTGCAGAGACAATGAGCAGATTTTCGATTGCTATCAATGTTTTTACAAAAGAGATTATAATGAAAAACCCTATGACCAAGACGAATGTCATATTTGAAGGATTTGCCAAGTTTGAAGGTTTTCAGGGGGAACGAATCAAGTGTTTCTTAAAAAATTCGGTTGAAATTAAAAGCATCAAAAATAGGATGTTTAAAGTCTATTGTCATATATAAAATGCCTTCTTTAGCTTTTTTATTTTTAACAATCCTCTGAATTCTAGCTTTATAAATATCATTAATGAGAATAAGGAAATGCTGATTTTTAGTACAGTGTTTATCTATTGATTTTTTTAAAGATATCACAATATTTTTCTTTAATGGAAAAAATATAATTTTTTGCAGGCTTATAGTTGAAGTTTATATTAAAATCTTCCTACAATTTTTGTAAATCTTTATGAAACAGTTTCTTTAAATCCTCTTCAGCCAAATTTCTCATTTTATTGTTTCTTTTATTTATTCCGCTTCCTCGACAACCTCTATTTCTATTGCCCTGAGTATTAATTAATTGCGAAGTGTTACAATTATTCGGACTAATAATTTTGTTTTGGAAAATGTCATTGAGACCATACGGTGCAACGGTTTTGAATTTCAGCATAAAAAAAGTTTTCTTTCTGCAATCTAAGTTTTAGGTCAGGAATAACATCAAGAGCATGGACAGAAATTCTATTGAAATCATGTTTCTTAAAATGATTAAACTCAATGTTGAACTTTTCAATATCAATGTAATTTTTAATGTGAGAGCGATGAACATTTAATCTAATATTTAAAGCGTTACTAGTTTGTCCTATGTATCCCATACTACAAATACCACATTTAAGGAAGTAAATAATG
>BGPR01012264.1:0-26092 GCA_013235015.1 Araneus ventricosus
TCCGGGGTTCTTTGTTAGATCACGCTCAGTAAAATGTAAACATCACCCTTCCATTCTTCACTTTCCACCTATTTTGACGCTCGGCGCATGCGCAAAAGGTTTCCGAATCCGTTGCCAAACAATAGGGGGAAAGTGAAGAATGGAAGGGTGATGTTTACATTTTACTGAGCGTGATCTAACAAAGAACCCCGGAAATGAGCTCATATGACTCATTGCCTGACTCCCCTTTCCGGTGTAAAATCGTCCAAAGTGGTAATCTCTGAGTCCGTTGCTGAACAGTATTTTGATGAAAATAACTCCGCATGCGCAAAAGCGCGGAGGGTTTCCGAATCCGTTGCTAAACAATAAACTATTCGAAAAAATCTGATAATGAAACGGGAGGATGAATAAAAGCGTAAACAACACATTTTACAGTTACCAAAGATTGGTGATATTCATTGTGTACTTCTTTGGTTGATGAATTTGTTTTAGGACATGGTTTTTCATTCAGAGAAATTTATGGAATTCATTTGAACTTAATTAATATATTTAATTACTGTTGAGTAATTAGGCCCTCTTGTTTACATGCATCACTGAATTTTTTTCACTTCCTTTAATATTATTCATGTGATGAAATATGTCTTCCGTAAGTAAATGTAAGCCTTTTCAGCGAGATGAATAAACCGATTTTTTCGAAAGATGAATAAACCGATTATTTCGAAAGATGAATAAACCAATTTTTTCGAAAGATGAATAAACTCACCGATTTTTCGAAAGATGAATAAACCAATTTTTTTCGAAGATAGAATAAACCGATTTTTTTCGAAAGACAATTTTTCAGAAAAGATGAATAAACCGATTTTTTCGAAAGATGAATAAACCAATTTTTTCGAAAGATGAATAAACCGATTTTTTCGAAAGATGAATAAACCAATTTTTCAGAAACTTTTAGCTGAAAAGGACATTCAGTATTAAGAACACATTCATTCATTTGTCTAATCCAAACTGTAAGACTCAAACTTATTTAATTCAAACGATCTAACTCAAAAAAAAAAAATTCGTTGTGTCAGACTTCAAACCAATTCAAGAGTTCCGCTGATTCAAACGTAAACAATCCTCCAAACTTGCGAGATGTTGCCAAACGGCGATTATCAAATTCGGCCCGATTTTGCATCCACATAAGCGTTTTATATATGTTAGCGTTAAAGTATGAAATCCGTTATTCTATAGAATACCTAGTTATTCTATAGAATAACTGATCAAGTCAGTTAAAGTGTTAAATAAACTTTTATTTTACACTTTAACTAGTTATTCTGTAGAATAACGGTCCACGCATCGTTAAAGTGTAAAATAGCCGACATGATGCAGCCTGTTTGTTAGTCAGATTGGTTATTTGTATTTTCAGCATCTGAAGCGGGCACCGGAATTTTTTTTATTTTTAAGAAACATCCTACGTCTTCGCTAGTAGCGGGAGCCGGAAAATGTAGGGAATCTGCGTTTTTTAAATACTGACATGAAGTAGGAAAAATTGTGCTCGTGATGCCTGCGGCATCTGAAGTGGGCGCCGGGCAAATTTTTTTAACTTTAAAAACATCCTACGGCTTCGCTAGCAGCGGGAGACGGATCCTAGTAACTTCGCTAGCTCATTGAATGTAAGGAATCTGCGTTTATAGTGGAACAGTTTTATGACACTATTATAGTGGTTTTAATTTTCCATCGGTTATGGCCGATAAGCAATCAGTGCGAAATTTAGAAAAAAGCGGACTTGTTTTAATGTCATAATGTTTATTTTACACTTTAACGGTCTATCATTAGTTATTCTATAGAATACCTAGTTATTTCATAGAATAACTAGGTAAAGAATGAAATAAATAATTTATTTTACACTTTAACTGACATGATCACTTAATCTATAGAATAACTAGTTATTCTATAGAATAACTGAATTATACACTTTAACGGTGACATACATAAAGATATAGAGTCAAACTGACTCCACTCACACAGCGCTAGATGGAAACAAAGCCATTCCGATTCCTACAAAGGAGCAGCGATTGATAACACGGAGTCAGATAACTGCATCCTACGTCCTTTATAGCAAACATAGAGTCAATTTGACGCGCTGTATTTTAAAATTTATGTTCTGGGCAGAAAAAGCTAGATCCTACACGGTCGGTAATTGATCTTCAAATGGGTCCAGGTCTGTAGATAGCATAGCTAGGAGAAGGAGCCCTAGAAGGGGGCCCTTTCTAGAAGTGGCAGGATTTCTGCTTGAGTTGGAGGCGGAGTTAATTTGACTCAACGTTACCATTCCTGGGTTAATGAAAGCTTCCAGACGATTTTATTTAATTCATTTATGTGTAGTTAATCAGCATTCATTTTTATAGATGCCTATTCAGTAAGGGACTATTTTAAGTGAAAGTATACCAGAGAGTCGAGGGGGAAACCGAAAATTTTTATTTTTTCTGCTGACAATAAAAATAAAGCACACATTGTCGAAAAAAAGTTTCCTCCCATTTACAAAGTTTCATTTTTGTATGAGCATAATTGAAAACGGAAAATGATTATCTGCCAGTCGATATTGGGATCTTTACACTTTTAGCAATAAAGGAAAGCCATCTATCGCACTAATGGAGTCATTTACTCTAATGGAGTCTGTGTCGCATGTAACCCTATTGATTGAGTGAAAACTCTATTATAATTTAATATAAAGACACAGCAAACCCATAATATTCGCCTGTCGACGGGATATCACCTGTCGGGAATTGGAGGGAAAAGACGGTAGTGTTTTATGTAAATAAAAGCTACATTTATTATGTCATCTGTTTTTTTCTTACCTCTACATAGAAATGGACATAGTACACTCGCGATAATCTGGCCTAGTTAAAAAAAAATGACGGGAGGCTGTCTTTTCAAACAGCCTCTGATGTTAAAGGCGTAGAACTACTTTACTCGCGTGACTCTTTTGTTTCTCGAAGTTTCTCGTAAGTTTTAAGTAAGTTTTTTTTTTTTTTGCAATTTCTGTTGTTAGCCTTTTTCTCTAAAATAAGACATTAGCTACGTTTATAACATACGTTGTTACCGAGATGTAGAGGACCGCGTCATCAATTCATACGTATTTTTGCCCAACTTTGCGACTCACTAGTCGCTGAACTACAATTCTGATTTTCAATTTTTTTGTAACTTCTTTTGTTACCTTTTATCTCTAAAATAATGCATTAGTTATGTTTTTAACATATGTAGTTACCGAGATATGGAGGATCGCGCCACCAATTCATGCCTATTTTTGCCAAATTTTGCGACTCCGTAGTCGCTGAACTACAATTTTGCTTTTCAAATTTTTTTTATAACTTCTGTTGTTATTCTTTATCTCTAAAATAATGCATTAGTTATGTTTTTAACATATGTAGTTACCTAGATATAGAGGATCTCCCATGCAACGTTTTTTGTGGCGTTTTGGCGTGTGAATATCAATTTCCTTCCTGAGACCCCAATGGGAGGAACGTAGTCCTACGTTAAAATAGTAATAAATAATTCTCCATAATGAAATGAGGGAATAATTTAATTTGTCAAGGTGTTGCAAGCAATCGTTTGTCAAAGACTTTTTCAAAAACTAAAAACTGTCAGTTTTTGCCTTTTCAACTTAAACCTACCTTTTCACATTAGTGTCTCCCCCGGGGGGGGGGCACCGCGAGTTCGTGAATGAGAAGCTGCCGGATAAGTAAGAGGGGTCTCGGGTCTTCTCCAGGGCGTACAGTTATGGGATGCCTTGGGTCCCTCCTCCAGTGACAGTACTTACCTCCTACGGAAGGAGTCGGGCAGTGGCCGATGGTGGCTACTAGGACTCCGGCCTCAGTACTTGAGATATAGCAGCGGCTGTCATTCAGCAGACCTGGAAGCCAAGACAGGGAGGATAATCCAGTATTCTGGTTTTTCACATTAGTGTAATCCACTGGCGTAACCAAAAGAGGGGGGGGGGGGGGCGGTCGCCCGGTCTGCACTTTCGAAAGGGGCGGGAAAATCTATACTTATAAAGGCAATGTTTGCGTGTGTGTGCGATGTCCAGACGAATCTATCGCACTTACAGCCATGAAATTTGGCACACAGGTAGATGTAAAGCTGACTCAGTGCACCTCGAAGCAGAAATTTTAAAATTCAATCTAGAAAATTTTTTATGTAATGTTTTGGGTCATTTTTGGCACGTTTACGGCTGTAGTATTTTTTCTAATGATCGTTGAAAAACAATCAATGCACCTTCGGATAGAACAAATAATTTTCGTTCTAATGAAGTTTGTTTTGAATTTCCAATATAATTTACTGAATTTTGAGAAATTTCTAAATAATAGTCACTTTTATGGTAATTTTTGATAAGGATTTCTTCAAATTCTCGCATCTGACGTTCTAACAATTCTATAATTTTTGTTTTTTTCAGCTTATAACTGGAACGTTTGTGTCGGATTTAAAACAAGAACGGTTAAAATATCTTATTTCGTTTTTTTTAAATTAATTTTTCCCAGATCAGTTCAAACAGTTTTTTTGCTAGCGAGATTTGACGGCGAGAGTTTCTCCGGACGATCCCAGAATGCATTGTTGCTTCCTCGCAAGAGGTGACGTAATATGCTTTCATTACCAGCATGCATTTCTACAATCCGATTCCTACCGGTGTCGTCATTACATTCGCGTCATTGTCGAGAGGAAAAGAAAAAGGGAAAATCAATAATGTGTATCTTGTGTTTTCAAAACTTTTTCGTGTCATTGTGGGCATTTTTACCCCATTTTGTCGAAGTCCTGATTCCACAGGCAACGCCGTGCGCGCACTGCTAGTAATTTTATAAAGAAGCGCAGCTGCACTAGCTCAATCATTGGGTAAATAAAAAATTAATGTAAAGTAATTAATTCGTATTTTTTGCCCTTTATCGGTAAATTGCACAGGTCTGCAACCAAAAAACTGCATAGGATTTTTTGACTGTTTCTTATAGATTTTTACTCACTGAAACCGGGAAAAATATTTAAAAAGTTCCATCAAGTCAGGTTTTCTTGAAAAACCCATGTTTTTAGTTTGATTAAGCGTAACATTTTTCTTTTTAACCTGAAATCTGGTATCCTATTGAGTCAAAAAACCATATCCAATAATGATTTTATATATTAATTTCATATTTCTAAGAGTGACACCCACCTTCAAGTTTGGGTGATATCCGGAGTGATTCTGGGGATGGAGACACATTACCTCACCAGGACGAATCTAGCTCATATTTTTCTGTTGATGAGGGACCCCAACCATTTTCTCAGAGCGAGCTTAATGATCTAGTTAGAGCTTTAGGCCTTTCTAAAGATGGAGCTGAATTGCTAGGGTCAAGACTGAAAAATAAAAATCTGCTGACACCTGGAACTTCATTCTCCTGGTACAGGCACCGAGAGAAGGAATTCACTCAGTTTTTCTACAAAGAGGGAAATCTCGTTTCCTGTAATCATGTTCAAGGGCTAAAGAAGTTCTTTGACATAGAATATGATCCATCTGAGTAGCGTCTATTCGTATATTCGTCTAAAACAAGCCTCAAAAGCAGTCTTGCTGCATATTGGTAATTCATTTGCATCGCTTCCTTTAGGACACTCGGTGCATTTAGAAGAAAACTATAATGATTTGTCTGTGATTCTTGAGAAAATCAACTATCAAGAATAACGTTGGATGGTTTGTGGAGACTTCAAAATGCTAACCATGTTGTTGGGTCAGCAGGCAGGTTACACAAAATATCCCTGCTTCCTATGCTTGTGGGACAGTCGAGCCAGAGACCTCCATTGGACCAAAACTGACTGGTCACTTCGAGGTGCCTTAACACCCGGCGAAAAAAATGTCATAAATACAACCTTGGTTCCACCTAAAAAGGTTTTATTACCATATCTTCATATAAAATTAGGGCTTATGAAGAAGTTTATTAAATCACTGCCTAAAGATGCGGAATGCTTCAGATATCTGTGTTCCAAGTTCCCAAAACTGTCAGAAGTCAAGTTGAAAGGAGGAGTTTTTACTGGTTCCGGTATTCGAAAACTGTTATCCGATCCCCTCCTTTCAGAAACAATGGGGGACAAAGAAAAAGAAGCGCGGAACTCTTTTAAAGAAAGTGTACGGGTGTTTGGAGAATACTAAAGACCCTCTCTACAAAACCATTGTCCAACGCATGTTGACAGCGTATGAAGCTGAAGGATAAAAGATGAGATTAAAAATTTATTTCCTACACTCCCATGCAGTGAAGAGCAGCGTGAAAGATTTCACCAGGATGTCCGTGATATCGAGAGACGATACCAGGGAAGATGGGACGTCAGCATGCTAGCTGATTACTGTTGGATGCTCAGGCGGGAAACAGAAGATAGTAAGCGAAAGCGTGTTCGGAGGAGCATCAAAGAGAAAAAATCCCTTTTCGGCAAGCTTGAAGGCAAAAGTAGATTCCTTTACGTTAATGTTACAAAAGTCATGAAATATTACATATTGATCAATACAGACATAGCCAATGACTTTATTGTTTCTACACATTGCAATGTTTACGCTGTGATTCTGTTTTCATGTCATTTAATTGTTTGCTATATCAAGGTTTTATCATTCCAAAAAGTTATGATAGATTTATCGGTCAGTACATTGGTCAATTTTTTTTATATCTGAACACATAATCATTCAACAGGTAGGAGTCATAAAGAAATAAACATCTCAGCAGTGCAAATATCTCCTAGATAACATTAAGCCAGCCTACCTGAAACAGTAACAAGAAATCGACTCTTGGCACGAATGAAGAAAGACTCTAGATTTAAAAATTAATTTATTTAATCTAGGTTTCAATATAATTGTCATATGGTAAAATCACATGACATGGAAACACTTAAATACTACTAAAATGGGCTCATTTAGAGAACTCCCCTGGTTACAGAGATAATAGTCACTAAATTCTTAACATATAAGAGAATAAAATTATTAAACATTGTGTGTGGCAAATTTAATACGTGTTTTTAAAGCATAGGATATGAATGCAGCCAATTTGAACAGTAAATTTAAATCTCCATCGACTGTTAAAGCCAAATACTCAGGCAGAAAATCCCAAGCAATTTTAAAGTTCCCAAGCAAAGTTAAAGTAAGGAGATATTTTTCAATAGTAAAAAGGATAAAGGAAACTCTTATTTAAATATCTATCGCTTTTGGCTACTTTATATTGATTTTATTAAACAAATCATGGTCCCGCCATGTTTAGTTAAATATCAAATTAAAGTATTCTGTCAAAAAACCTATTATCAAATTAACTATTAAAATTATTTGATTAATTAAAATTAACTATTTACTTAATTGGGATGGGTACAAAACTTCACTAAAACCTTTTTCATGACTCATACTATATGCCTTATCTTTATCTTATAATTACCTAATAATTATATTAATTTAAATAAAAGTCACTGTGGCTATGTATGTATGTTCCACATCTCCTAAACCACTAGACTGATTTCAAACAAACTTTTCAAACTTTTTATTTAAGAAAAGAGAAAGATCACCTTCAACTTTTCAAATCCTAAAAGATGCTTAAAATTTCACTTAATTAAAAATTAAGCAAGGCGTTTTTCCGTGATGTCTTTCATTTCCATAAATTTGTTTCTCTCATTTTAATATTTTTTCAAAATTAATTTTAAACTGAATTCGTAACAATATTCTTGTTGCTCAAAAATAATACGAACTATTTCCCGAAAGAAGAATGCTAAAAGAAAATTTTAAAAGTAGACGATTTAACAATTTATATCGGGACCAGCTATTGATTTATTTTGACGCTTTAAATTAATGAATAATTAAATAGTTAATTTAATTGTTTCAAAATATTCATTAAAACCTTTCATTGACTTTAGTAATTGTTAACAAAATTTGAAGTACCTATATAACAAATAATAACGTATGAAGAAAACGGATGTTTTTAAAAATCGTCTGGTTCAATTGATATTCTCATTTTAATTGAAAGCGTTTTAGATCAGAAAAGGGATTTGTGTATTATAATATTAATACAATAGTAATTTTTACATTGAAAATATTAAACATGAAAACATTTTAATCCGGAGCAAAGCCAGGTATATCAATTAACAGTTATAATTAACAAAGATATTAACTATAAATTAATTAGTCATAAATTAATTATATATTATACTGTATAAAAAGTGAAAGTGAATGCGGTTGATGGGAACTCATAACTTCTAAGTAATTCTTGCAGACAAAAAACTTTCAATATAAAAGTAGTTTGTTATGATAAGGTGATAATTCCCCTAATTGAAATTTTCTTTTTATCTTCAATCTTAACGAAGCTATGGGGAAATGATAAATTGGGGGGGGGGTATTGAATATGGCTTTTCAGCTCATAATTTATAAGTAATTCTAGCAGACAAAAAACTTTTAGTATAAAAGTTGTTCATTTTCATAAGGTGATAATTCGCCTAATTGAAAATTTTTTTCTATCTTTATTCGTAACAGAGCTATGGGAAAATGATAAGATAGGGAGGGGATTGAAAATGGCTTTTTAGCTCATAACTTTTCAGAAATTGTGGCTATCAAAAAAGTTTCAGTACAAAAGTTGTTTGTTGTGATAAGGCAATAATTCGCCTAATTTGAACTTTCTTTCTATCTTGAATCGTAAGGGAATTATGGGAATATGAAATTTTCAGTCCCCTACCATTTCCACCCCCTTTGAGTTGGTTAGCCCATCTGTGAACTCGGCCGAGATTTTCACCGTCCTTACAACATATCCGTCGCCAGTTAAAATCTAATCAAAATTACTCTAGTTATCGTGTTTACAAAATAACACGGGCCAAAGCGTTATGCATATACTTCTCTACTAATAATAAAAGGAAAAGAACATTTTGCCCTCTATTCTCATAAGTATTGGAGCTACAAGAATGAAAAGAAGATGGAAGAACCGCAAAATGACGAGAGCTTTGCAACAAGTAAAAAATATGCTTAGGTTAAAACGTACTTTAAGTTAGGGGGAGAGGAGGGGAAGGGTGGGAGAATCACTTTTCAGCTCATAACTTCTAAGCATTTGTACCTATCGAAAAAGTGTTAATACAAAAATTGTTTTTTATGATAAGGCGATAATTCGCCTAATTTGAATTTTCTTTCTATCTTCATTCGCAAGGGAATTATGGGAAAATGAAAATTTCCACCCACCACCATTTCCACCCCCTTTGAGCTGGATAGCCCATCTACGAACTCGACCGAGATTTTCACTATCCTTACAACATATCCCAAGCTGGTTAAATTTACATCAAAATTACTCCAGTTATCGTGTTCACAAGATAACATAGGAAAAAGCGTTATACATATATATATATATATATATAAACTTTTTAACGAACGGTGGTTTTGGGTTCTAGGGGTCATGATCGGTGAAGATCTGCAGAAATTTTCCGAAAGTCGTGTCATGAGAACCATTGCAATAGGTAGAGTTCCTATAAGGAATCTACCTAAAAGAAAAGGTTTCACAGACAACCAGCGGAAGTGGTCTCCCCTAAAAGTTCTCGTATACTTCTCGAAAAAGGTTCTGTTTCCCCTACCCCCGCGTGGATAAAAAAATTCGAACCTATTGTAACCTAGGAGAATAATGTCCAGTGACTATAAGAAAATATTTAGGTAAAGTATCAAATTCACAGATGCGTTCCGATTTAAATGTGTACCGATTTCTACTCTTGCTGGCTCAAGGACAAAGTCGCATAATCCTCCCGCGTGCACAGATTGCTACCAGTACGCATGCGCATGGAGAATCGGATGAAAAAGAAAAGCGCCAAGCAGGAGTCAATAAATATCGTGCACAGAAGATTGCGTCCAATACGCATGTGCGTGCAGATGGCAGATCCGTTGGAGATGCGATTACACAGACCGACAGACACTCAACCTTTTGACGGATTTGGACCAAAATTTTATATGGTCCTACATTCATGATGATAAAACTGTGTAAGAAATTTTATCCATCTATCATTTCAAGTTTTTGAGTTATAGCGTTCACATGACCGCGGACATACAGACAGACAGACTTCCCTTTGACGGATTTTGTCCAAAATTTGATAGAAACCTACAAATTATGTTTAAAGACCACATACCAAATTTCATCCCCGTAGCTCTAATAGTTTTCGAGTTATCGTGTTCATAGACAGACACACACACGGACAGACATAATTCCAAAATTGTGTGTTTCGGATTCAGGGAGGTCTAAAACGTGGAGATTCGTAAAAATCTCGAGTTCGAATTTTTTGACGATTACAATATTTTCTCTTTGTATACTTCGTATACGAGAAAGTAAAAACTCCGACTTCCGTTGGATTCTTCCTATTCAAAATGGATCTTCCGTAGCAAAACCAGTTGCTATAGCGACAGCCGTAAACTAGACAATTTGCCGGCAACAGTTCTCATGGTAGACAGACAGTATGTACTATTAAAGTTCCGTATCCTGTTCATCTGTGAAGACCTGCTAAGGTTTTTTTATAAACAACGCTCGGCACTGTTGATTCTGGATATGAAACCAAAAGGGAAGCCTCTCCAAGAAATATCTTTAAAAATTAATACAATTTATCTATATTTAATTATTTATTTAATCCAATCTAAGTACGCTTAAATTAATTAAATTATAAAATAAAGTTGATTAGAAATACAACTTACCATCGCAAACGGTTTTCATTTTATTGCAGCATCTCTGGAGTGTTATGACATTAATTCTAAATTTACCAGTCGCCTTTCGCAATGAACAACCAATCATCACTACTTCCACTGCCTCCAGAAATGTTTCCTGGGGCGTTGTACCCCTATACATCTGTCTTTTATAGTTCCTCATATCAATTTAAAAAAGAAAATGTACTTTATACATTTAAAACTCACTCGGGATAATGTTACACTATAACAAATAACACCAACGGAATTTTAACAGATAGCCTTATGTGACGATATTTATATCTTGATACGTGTCAGTGGTATTTTGCACTTGCACAGAGACTTTTAAAATATAATGTCGTTTACCTGAAATCTAAGCTTTCTTGTGGTGTAGTCGTTAAACGGATATCTCTAAAGGTTCCGTCGCAAATAAAAAATTAAATTTAAAAAGGAAAATTACTAACAGACACAGAATAAACATTTTCAGAAGAATTATCTCTGCTATTGATTGAAAGCTCTCCAATGTTTGGTGAGGAAGAAATACGAATGAGGGCTACCATCTGACTTGATAAAAGTGAGTTTTTAAGGGTGGTTAATTTAGAATTCGAATATAACAACTAGCCCCTTTCTCCTCTAAAGGTTTCTTTAAGAAATCCTAAAGTTTTGCTCATAACTTGCATAGTTTTCCTCGAAATTGATAAAACTTACAGAATATGTGACAATATGTTAGAGAAGCATTGTCTTAAAATGTGAAATAAATACTTTGAATATTAGAAAAGATATGAGCATTTGCATTAAATAATTTTTTACTACGCATACGCGATAGAGAGCGTAATTTTTCTTTCACAACTTAAGAGTTAGATACATAGGGCAACTTACATAAAAATTCCAGTTCAATAGCGTTAAGATACAGAAAGATATCGACATTTTGCTCAGCCCTGTTTCGTTACAAATGCCATCTACTACCTCCAGATGGCGTTCTGTGTGATTTTGGATGCTTTTTCGTATGCCTGATCTACCCTTAGAGTTTCCCCCCCCCCATTTTTTCTGAATCGCCCTGTATTTTGACATATATCTTAATTTTTAATTAATATTTACTTTATTATTTAGCAAGAATTTTTGATATCAATATTTTATGATTAAATGTACACAAACGATACGCATAAGATGAAATTACGCATTTCTTCAGAAATATTCAATAATTAGTTCATGTTTGAAAACAATTTATTTCCTATCAAAAAATCCCGTTTTCGTTTACCAAGAATCAACAATCAATCCACAATTGTTATTAAATATTACTTTTAAAGAATCCACCGATTGCGTGAAAACTGTTTGTAGTCCGAAATGAGCTTGTTGTTTATTATTAGTACTTCGTGCATCGCTTTTATCTTTTCAATGCCGCAGAAATAAATGATTTAACGGCTATTTCACTTGATTACTCTCGTCTTTCTTATTGTTTTTTTTTTGCGACGAGAACATATCTTTCTCATGTTAGCAACTTTATATGTCTGGAGCGACTAATTAGAGGGTGTAATTACTCGTAAACGAAAAAGCAATCTAAATCACAAAGGGCTTGATGAAATTTTGTAATTAAACAGCTATGAAGATATCTTGTCCTTGTTCATTAGAGTATTAGTTGTAATTGTTTTTTTGTTACGTGAGTTCAATATGCGCTTCCGTTTCATTAATGGAGACGAGTGTAAACACCGAACAGAAATTAGTTTTTTTTCCCCTCAGATAAACAATGAAACATTAGCGAGTATTTGTAAATTCGACATCATGTGAAGAAAGAAGTGGAATGAAATGATGTATTCCAAATTTGCTAGAATGTTTTATTGATCGTGATATCATCATATTTGTGGCTATGTTATTGGCTTGGAGTGACTTTTCGTTTTAACATTAGAAAGAAGAAAATGATGCCAATAGCCAAAACGATGTGAAATTCTCTGAAATTAATTGAATGAAATTCAAATTGTATGAAAATAAATTTATTAAAGACTAGCAGTACGCGCACGGCGTTGCCTGTGGAATCAGGACTTCAACAAAATGAAAAAGAAAAAAAAAAAAAAAAAAAAACCCCCCCACAATAAAAAAAAAAAGTTGTAAAAACCAAAAAAAAAAAAAAGATATACATTGTTGATTTTCCCGCTTATTTTTTTTCGCGATAATGACATTTTATTTGCAGAAAAGTTAATCCAAAACAATAATAAAAAATTGCAACGCGAAAATCATTATTATACTGCAAGCAAAGTATGGGAAACGAATAAATACGTTAAGATACTGCCGAAAATGATAATCAAAGTCATTCAATTGAAGGTTATGACGTCATCTGCGCTCTGCACAAATTAAATTGCCAGCAACGTTCCGGAAAAGTGTCGCGGGAGGAAGCTCTCTAGCCTCTTCGGCACGAGCGCCGCATATGTGCGTTTCAGCTTGACTCATCTCAGAGCCGAGCGCTGCATCCTTGCGTTACAGCGGAATTGCTGCTGTGGGCCGAGAGCCGCACGTATGAGTTTGGCTTTTGGAACAAAATGTTTTCTATCAGATGGCGTTACTATTCCATGTTTCTTTCAAAAGATTGGTCCTGTACATTAGTATTTCTCTCTCCGAGGTCAAATTGTAGTCGTCCACGTGTCTGTGAATCATTCTATTAGAATTATTTGATTTTTGAGATATAAACAGAAACACGTGCTGGCGAGTGTAAATAGAAGCATGTGGTAAAGAGCTCTTTAACTCATTTTGGAGTGATTGTTTATAGTTTCTCCTCTCGCTTGGGTTGGGATTTTATGGGAGATATTCTGTCAAGAGTTTTTATGCCTCTCTGTTTTATTTTTGCAGTTATTGCTAAAAGAACGCGTTAACTTTCCGAGGAGGAAATATATAAATTTTTAAACGACAAATCTATGGATTTTTCCGACGATAGTGATAAAGCAATAAATTATTAGTTTTTTAGATAGTTACGAATCTTCAAATTCTGAATCAGAAGAGGATAGCACTAATATATCGATTCCAATTCCGTCATGTCAGTGGAGTCCTAAATTAGATTTTTCAGAAGGCTTTGAAGAGTTAATTATTACAACTTTCGTGAAGTATTTTATAATATTGAATGTAAATATTTACTTTTTCCTGTATTTTCGAATTTTGCATCAATAATCTAGGTAGTTTCGGTACTTTCAATTATAGGGAAATACACTATATTTTTATTTTTTATTATTAAAAATCAAGTATTTTAATTAAACTTTTTTTATGATTTAGAATATGATATCGTTTACCGCATATTTAAATATGGTTTCATTTCTGTGCAAAGGCCACTTTTTATGCATTATTATATAACGCGTACTTTTGACGAAATTGAATGCGTGTTAGGCTTAGCGGAAGAAAATGCTTCGGCCGGTGGGCACATACTGCGCTTGCCAGCTCTCGTCCTGTGGGCACGTTTCCTTCAGCGGGCGTCCGTCCTGAAGGGGCTAGAGATAAATAACTTTCAACTGACCAGGAAAAAATTAATTAAAAAAAAGGGAAAATATATTTTAACCGTTCTTGTTTTAAATCCGACAGAACTTTTGCAGTTATAAGCTGAAAAAGATTGAAAATAATAGTGTTGTAAGAACGTTGGATGCAGCACATTTAAAAACAAAAATAAAATTTCGATGGCAAAAATGACTATTTTTTTAAAAAGTTCTCAAAATTCAGTAAATTACGTTAGAAATTGAAAACTAACTTCATTAGAACGGAAATCGCGTGCTCATTTCGATGGTGTGTCTATTTTTTTCGTACAATTATTCAAAACCATTCTATTGAGTAATTAGTGCGAAAAATAAACCAAAACAACAGAAAACATTAAATAAAAAAATTTTCTAGATAAAATTTTAAAATTCCGACTTCAAGGTGAATTGAATCATCATTAAGACTACCTGTGTGCCAAATTTCAAGGCTGTAAGTGTGATAGATTCGGCTGGACATCGCACGCAAGCACACAGAAGCACACACACACACACATTGCCTTTTATAAGTATAGATTCTGTTTCTAGTTTCTCGTGTACATATACAGCGAAAAAGTATCACAATCATCGAAATCCAACCTCAAGATTTTGATGAATCTCCACGTTTCAGATCCAACCCAACCCCGAGTCCAAAAAACTCGTTTTTGGAATTATGTCCGACTCTATGTCAGTCTTAGAGCCGCGGTGGCCCAATTGTAAGGTCTCGGCTTCGGGGCCGTATGATCCCAGGTTCGAAACTCCATTCCTCTAAAGATTCGCCTTGTATGTGGGCCTAGTGCATTTTAAATCCGACGTCATGGATCAAACGGCCTCCCGTTGGTGTGGGGTAGAAGCTTGTAGAGGTTGGGCTCCAGCTCAGGCGTTCTCCTCGTCATCTGACAGCGGTTCAGAATTACGAGGTCCGTCGCAAAATAGTCCTCGCGTTGCTTCAAATCAGGATGTTAACATATAACTAAACTAAATTCAACTCTGTCAGCCTATGTCGATTTCTTTGCTGCGCTATGAAACAGAGAGCTTGCCATATTGTGTTAATTTATGAGACAGTCGAGGAGAGAACACTTCCGCTGTTTACTTTCTCGTGCATGTCTACATAGAGAAAGTATTGTGGCCGTCAATAAATTCGACGTCGAGATTTTGATGAATATACCCGTTTTAGATGGCCTGGATCCTAAGAAGACAATTTTTTTAACTATGCTTATCATACTTAACAGCTATATAAAATTTGGTACTGAATCTTTTCACCGGAATTGTGTTTGGCAGTGCGTAGTTTAGAACCTGGGACCTTTGTGTCCGGAGTCTCGAATCTTAACCACTAGACAGAATGAATTTCCCCTGTCCGCAGGTGGATACTGACTTACAAACATCAGAATAGGATGGCGCAGCACTACAGGAGCAACCCCCAGGTTGTTTGATATTGTCTGAATAGCAAGGAAGCGATAATTGTACTTACGTGTGCTGCGTGCATATGAAGATTGCTGCCTCGATTGCTTGTGCGCAGGCACGTGCAGGCTTTGTGCTATGAAATGCGTCATAGACTTTGTGCTATCAAATGTGTCATAGACTTTGAATTGGGAGAGCTGCGTTGCTGCAGGAGTTGTAGTGCTGCCATCTGGTGAATGGAGCAGAAGATGGAATTGAGTGGGACTGAAAGTGGGTGCTCCGTGTATCACGTCCGGGTCACCACTTTGGCAGTGCGTAGTTTAGAACCTAGGACCTTTGGGTCAAGAGTCTCAAATCTTAACCACTAGAGAAAAGGAATTCCCCTGTCCGGAGGTGGATACTGACTTACAAACATCAGAATAGGATGGCGCAGCACGGTGCACTACTACATTTCGGTACATTTCAAATTTTGGGCGAACTTTGTCATGCGAAGTCAGTCTGCCTCTCTCTCCATCCGTGTACTTGTGAACACGATAGCTCAGAAACTCAATGAGAAAGATGCGTGAAATTTTCCATACAGCTTTCTCGCAAGAATTGCAGACCTGTACCAAATTTTGGATGAAATCAGTCAACGGGTTGACTGCTAGTCTGTCCGTGTGTGTGTGAACGCAGTAATTCAATAACGCAACAAGGCAGGTAAATGAATTTTAGAGCGCTATTTTTTTTACCAAAGTAATAGATCTTCCTCATATTTTGGATGAATTCTTTCAGCAGGTAGACTGTCTATTTGTCTGTCCGTGTGTATGCGAACACGATAATCCAGAAATGCTACGAGCGAGATAAATGAAATTTGGATTTTTTTTACAATAGAGCTCCAAATGTCTCACATTATTTTATGGCCACTCTGTAATTTACATTTTCTTTTTCTTTAAGTATATTTCTTTCAGTCACCAAAACTTGCCATTTTGGCTTACTGTAATCAATAGATCAGATTGAAATGCGAGGTGCTTCAGGGTTCTCAGCCGGTCTTTTCTCTGATATCCAAAATAACTAATTACAACCTCGAAAATCCGGACTGCTCGGGGGGTTGGAAAGTCCGGATTTAGGAAATTTCCGTCTTTTAGATGTCAAAGTTCTGATGTCACTGTGTAGGTAAGTTACGTCACAATTAAGCTTGCATGTGCAGATGTCTTCAGAACAGACCTGGTAATCTCAAGGCAACGGCAAATGGTTGCCTTGGGAACGCCTCTGACGTTTGCGCATGCGCAACCAATCGAGACGTATGCTGATAAAGTTGACGTCAATTCTAACAACTCCATATAAAAACACGTTTTAAACAATAAAAACATAAAGAGACATTAAAAAATGATATAAAGACAAAAAATAGTAGTTTAAAATGAATAGAATGATTGGAATTTCTACATCTTGCCTCAAGCGTTCTAGTTTAAAATTTATTTAGCTAATTTTTTTTTCTCGTCATGAGTTGAAAAAAATCGTCCGGTTTTCGGAGGTTTCCGGATTTTCGAAGTCGGACTGTGGTAACTTAATTTGGACCTATTTCTGAAACATCTCAGGGAACGATGATGCGGAATTCAGAGTTTTCAAGTTACCAGTTTTCAAGCCCACTATCGCAAAGGCATACTACAGGAAGGACATTCTTAGTGGAATAAAGAGACCGAAAACGCAATCTTATTGTTGAAAATCTCACGAGATCGTCCTCTAATGAAATGAAAAATGAAGCGGAAACAAAAATTAAGGAGATGAATTAAATTTTAAGCCATATAACTCTCCATTTTGGAAATTTCTAACAAAGCCAAGAAAACACGTTTCAGCTCAAATATTGTATATAGCATCGGATTCGGAAACCCTCCGCGCTTTTGTGCATGCGCCGGGCGGAGTTATTTTCATCAAAATAGGGAAAGTGAAGAATGGGAGGGTGATGTTTAAATTTTACTGAGCGTGATCTAACAAAGAACTCCTTGAAATGTGCTCACATGACTCATTACCTGACACCCCTTTCCGGTGTAGAATCGTCCAAAAGTGGTAGTCTCGGAATCCTTTGCTGAACAGTACGCAGGCTTATCTGGGATTCGAACGCAAATCTTTGGCCTTTCCTTAACACGCTGGCAATCAATGCCAATTGTTCTGAGAAAAATTTACATCTTTTCTGTACTTCATAAAGTTGCATCCATTTATTCGATACCACAGATGTCTGAAGATCCATAGAAAAATAACTAGGGACTCACCTGTGAACCCTACGATATAGATTGAATAAGGCCATGGGACTCATTAGTGAGTCCCAAAGTGTTAAATTGTATTCCTGTCTCAGCCTCTATGCTTCTGGACCAATACCTTTTGGCGCTCCTGGAAGAAAAACACAGGAAGTGGCATTTAAGGCTATTACTGCGTTCGCTGAATGAATGACAGATGAACGTTTCTTCCATTTTTACTTTCTCGCATACGAATTATACAAAGAGAAAGTATTGTAATCGTCAAAAAAATTCGAACTCGAGAGTTTGATTAATCTCCACGTTTTAGACCTCTCCGAGTCCGAAAAACACAACTTTGGAATTATGTCTGTATGTCTGTGTGTATGTCTGTGAACACGATAACTCGAAAACTATTAGAGGTACAGGGATGAAATTTGGTATGCGATCTTTATACATAATTTGTAGGTTTCTCTCAAATTTTGGACAAAATCGGACAAAAGCCGTCTACGGGATGTCTGTCTGTCTGCCTGCGCGTGTTCATGTGAACACAATAACTCAAAAACTTGAATAGCTAGATGGATAAAATTTGGTACACAGTTTGGTCATCAGGAATGTAAGTCCTATCAAATTTTGGGCCAAATCCGTCTAAGGGTTGACTGTCTGTCGGTCTGTATAATCGCATACTTCTAAACAATATAACTTGTAAACCCTACGACTTTGATGAATAAAAATTGGTATGAGGCCTGCTAACATTAATTGTAGATCCGTGCCCAATTTTCGTTTCAATCGGTCGAAAAAAAGCTGTTAAAATCGCCTATTTGTCTTTTCTCATCACACAATGACGCGAGGCCATTATTGCGCTAATCCTTCCCGCTTGCATAAAAACCAATCCCACTATAGACACCTATGGGGAGTGTTTTCGATGTCAATATTTGGCGATAAATCGCTTTTTTGGGGCGAGAAATGCTTTGTAAAGTTTTTTTTTTTTATTTCGACGACCGAGAGATGCTATCTGTTATTAGTATAATCTGTTGTAAGCATATAGTGTATAATTCTTTGCTAAAGTAAATAATCTAATATGCATAAGTTAGAAAAATATTGAAATACATAAATACTTACAAATGTGCTTAATATGAGAAAGAATTAAAGTTGAAAATAATTTGTTATTAGTTGTTAATTGTAAATAAAGATGGATGGTTTTCAAAACACGATGAGGAAAAATCTCAGTTTCGCGCCAATCAAAATAAACACGGAAACCCTAGCGGGCACAATAATCAACTTGGCGTGGTAGAAGACATTCCCATAGGCGCCTATAGTGGGATTGGTTTTTATGCTTCCCGCTTCTACCCATGCCTTTCGCTTCCAAGCTTCCGATTTCCAAGCTTTTCTCTCCACTGCATTAGGACGCTTGTTCGTTTTACTGACTTGTAGCTTATTTTTCTTCCATATGTATTAGGGAGTATAGAGAAAGTTTAGGGGAGACCACTCCCCCTGGTTCTAATCTGTCACGAGCGTCTTTTATAGCGTGGTGACAGAATGTCGGCTTCGGGACCGGAGAATATTGGTTCGAGTTCTGATTTCAAAGATACGCCGCGTATGCGGGCTTGGTGCATTTAAAATCTATCAGGATCAAACGTCGCCCGCCATTGTGGTATGAAAATTAGGAGAGGGCGTCCTCGGCTCAGGTGCCGTCTTCGGCATCTGACAGTGGTTCAAAATAAAGTCTCATATGGACGAATTTTCTGCTTTGTTTATTTACATTTAAATGCCTCCACTAAGTGATTCCGGTGTATTGCTAAATGAATGGAATCTTCAAAGTTGAAGTCCAGCATACAAGCAGATAAAGGGGTCTATTAATTATCTTTAGGGGTTTATTTTTATTTATTAGGGTACGCTTTTTTATACGCTTTTTTTATTTATTTGGGGTCTATTTCTAGATAAAGGGGTCGTGTACCCCCGGTTGGGTTGGGTTCCGCAAGCGAACAAAGGAACCCAACCCAACTCCCAACCCAGAATAGACTCCAAAGTCAAGGTTTTTAATGTAAGTAAACAAAGCAGAAAACTCGTCCATAGCTTCTAAGAGAATGTTAATCTAACTACATTGAACCTATTTCGGTAAGGAAGCTTATCAATTTCTAAATTTATCGCTGAGTGTTGTGAAATATTGAATTTATATTTGTTTATTTCTTTATTACATATCTGTTGGAATCATCCGAGATTTTCCTGCGTATTGGAATGCGCTTCCTTTGGGTTCGAATCCGAATACCTAATCTTATAATTATTTTTAACCACCACGCATGTGAGCGACTACTTTGTGTAAATCTTTGGAAGAAGAGAATGATGGAACAGTTAAGTCTATTTCTTTCCACCCTGATAGGAAAACACCCTTAATCGCGTTTAATTTTTCAACTGTTTGCATGAATCGAGAACTTTCTTTTGAGAAGCGAGAACTTGCACCATTTCGTGCAATATTAAGTGTATTGTATTCAGTTTGTCTCTGTATTCTTTACCTTAATTTTCAATTCCTCTAAAGCAACCTGGGTATCATCTTGGCCCTCGGTTAGGTTTTATTGCTGTGCCGGATATTTTACATTTTATTATGATAACAGAAGTTGAACTGGCTTCTATCATTTGGATAATAAGGGAAAGGGGTAAGTTATTTTGCTCGTTCATGTTGTATGTATTTTGTACGCGTTTTTGCATTGAAAGGAAATTCTTGGAGCATTTACTTTCTACGGAAAATAGGATATTTCAATAAATGCAAAAGTTGTATTGGATCTTAAATTAAGGAGCTTTGAGTATTAGTAGGGTCTACTATAGTTCTTTAACGCGTAAAGGAAAAGAAAACGTATCACGAATTTAAAGTCGATATGAGTTTTGTTCAGAATTTCAATTACAATCTCTGAATTTGCCAAAATAAAAGCAGTAAACTGTGTATGCTATTTTGTTAATACCGATAAAAAAGGACATTAGAATGCTATTTTGTTAATACCTATGAAAGTGGACATTGGAATGCTATTTTGTTAATACCGATGAAAGTGGACATTGGAATGCTATTTTGTTAATACCGATGAAAGTGGACATTGGAATGCTATTTTGTTAATACCGATAAAAGTGGACATTTGAATGCTATTTTGTTAATACCGATAAAAATAGAAATTTGAATGCTATTTTGTTAATACTGATAAGTGTAAAAGATGCGTGCAATTCGTGTTCGAATTAAATAATGTATATATCTTTTAAAAGCTGCTATAAAGATAATTTTTTTCTTGGAACGATGTCTACTGTTCATAGAATTTCTTAAATATAATAGGTGTTCTATTAGTTCCTGCATGTATAAAATAAATTTCTAAAACGGAATGTATCTTCTAATTACGAGAAGAATGATACAGAACAGGAATGTCATCTAATTAGAAGAATACAGAACAGAAATGTGTCATCTAATTAGAAGAATTTGAACTGCAGTACAGAAACAAATTTCCATGAAAGACGGAATGATAATTAAATCATTTACTAAGATTTTCATTGCAAGTCTCTCTCAAAAGTAGATAACTTTCTGTATCGAGTTCTTGATTTGAAGCACCTTCTGCCAGTGCACAGATTACCATCCCTCTAGGCAACGTCTGGATTCGGTATAAAGGGAAAATGTTAAAGCTGATTCTATGAAAAGATAGGACTTAAGAGAAATTAATGTTGAATAATATCGGGTTTTGTTTGCATTAAGATTTAAAAATATCTTTATCCAAGAAGACAAACCATTTTATTACTCTGAACAGTTGCATATGCTTTTGTATTAGATTTGGCTACCAGCGTAAAAATATTACGCTGTACCATTTGTAATATTTTTTGGATTTGAAGTTGAAATTGAATATAGAATAGACTTTGGCTTATTCTTCGCCGTGGTTAACATAATTTTCCTTTTCAGCTCCAGTATCAGATGAATTCTGCTTTACGAGGTTGGAGTTGGACTGGTCAGAAAGATGTAGATATCAAGTCGTGTGGTGTTTGAACCATATTAAGCCGTGTTGAAAGTCTGCTTCAAGTTTGCCATCGTCGCATTCTTGCAAGTTATTGGACCAGAATCCGGTTCTGGATGCGGGTTAACAAGCTGAGAAAGAAGAGCGATGTTCTTGGTATGCTGCGGTCTTAACGACGATGAGGAAGCTTTCTTCATCGCTCTCCCTTTTGTCACATTGGACGAGACCAAGTAAGACCTCAAAATTTTGAAATCCTCGGCTCTCAATCTTTTCTAGAATATTCGGAGTCAATTTTGTTACTCATTCAGTATGCCGATTCAAATGCGTGCAATGATAATGCACTGGAAAATCTTTCGAATACTTCATTTTAAACTTGTGACTACTTTATCTCTGAGAAATGAAACGAGTACTAAATTATCGGGTATAAACGCCCACGGATTGAGGAGGGAGTTTCCCTGTAATTGAAAGGAAGCCAGTATTTCTCACACTAACTGTACACAAATTGCTTTGGTGTTTTTTCCAAAATTTAAAGTTAGTTGTGTTGCTTAAAATGATGAATCTAGTACTTTTGATTCTAGTTTTTATAGTTGTCGCCACTAATTTTGAGATTATCAGTTAACTGAGCTCATTTCCGAGGGAAAGTTCATTCCTGTATCTTTGTCACTTCCAAAAATGATCCAATGTCAGTTTGAATGTCAAGCTGTCGTGCCCCCCCCCCCCAAATTTTTAAAAATTTTATTATAACTTCGGTAACTTCCTCGGAAAATAAATTCGTTTAATGTTTTCATTAAGTGAGTAGCGAAAGCAAAAACTAAAAGTTTATATAATATTTCTCTTGGAGATAAGTGTCTAATGTGCATATAAAGGAAATAAAAACCTTGAATGTAAGCGGTCAGACGCTTTAAAAAAATTTCGCAAATTTTTTGTTTTCATATTATAGAGGTGTTGCGTCCTATCGATAGATCTAATATGCGGGATAACTATAAAACATAAGTAGCGGTGTAACTAAAATATAAAAGGCATGGACTGTAAAATGTTGAGTGCGGTGAGAACTTTGACCAGAAATGAAGTGATGATCCATAATAAAGCGGTTTATTCTAATTAAGCGTTGTATCTCGTACCATGTCTCGGATCAGATCTAGTTCTCGCGGGCTATGTCCCGCGCAGTTACAAAAATAGTAACCCTACTTCCTGGGTTGCCACATTTGGCGAGAACAGTACTTAACAAAAGGCCAAATAGTATATTTTGAAAAAGAACCAGTTCCCGCTGAAGGATTCGGCAGAAAATATTGCGCAGTTCGAAAAATAGGAATTAACTCGTATGCCAATTTTTGTCATTTAGCTCGTAGCTTTTTCAAAATATCGTATTCAAATAACATTAAATTTTTTGTCTTGAGGGGAAGTAGCAAGCTGCGAAGATTATCTGCATAGGTTCAGATTATTGTTTAGCAACGGATTCGGAAACCCTCCGCGCTTTTGCGCATGCGGCGGGGGAAGTTATTTTCATCAAAGTAGGGGGAAAGTGAAGAATGGAAGGGTGATATTTACATTTTGCTGAGCGTGTTCTAACAAAGAACTCCGGAAATGTGCTCATATGACTCATTGCATTGCGCTCCTTTCCGGTGTAAAATCGTCCAAAAGTGGTAGTCTCGGAATCCGTTGCTGAACAGTAGCTTTTTCTTTGCTATATAAATAAAACACTGTCTCGCGATTTTGATGAATCTCAACGTCTTAGAAGCCCCCCGAGTCCGAAGAACGATTTCGGTAATATTTTCTGTCGGCCAGTCTGTGAACACAATAACTCAAATACGAAAAAGTTGGACGAATGAAATTTGGTAAGACTTTACAACAAAATTGACTTTTATCAAATTTTGCGGTGAAATCGGTCAATATGAAGTCTGTCCTTGCGTCCTAGTCTGTTGACGATAATTCTAAAACGCAATTAGCTAGGTAGATGAGATTCGGTATGATTTCATTACCAAAAATTTGGATCAATATTGAATTTCGAAGCAAATCTTTCCACTGGTTGATTGCATGTCTTTCTGTTTATTCGTGTGTGTGGATGCGGTTATTGAAACGGAACGTGATAGACGGATAAATTTTAGTAGTTGATTTTTACACCAAAATTAGATTTGTCAAATTTTGGATGAAAATCCGTCGATGGTAAACTGTTTCTCTAACCGTATGTACGCGAACACGATAACTCAAACGCATCCAACTAGTTAACTCGTGTGTGGTCTTGACACCGAAATTGAAGATGTGCATCAAGTTTAATTTTCAGTTGTTTTACGAGGTGAATCCTGAAAAGGCATATCCGATTCTCTTCATTATATGTCGAAACCAAGCAAAAAAAGCGCCATATTGGTTTCGCATTCGTGAAACTCGAGGGGAGAAAACTACTGCTGGTTAATAAAGTAATTTCTATATCAACTAGAATATAAGTATATTCGTTTTGCAAAAATTTAGTTTTCAGGACCGTTTCAAACTAGATATTTTCTGATCTAGTCTATTATATGTATGGTTTTGTAACATATGAAGAAAGCTAAGCAAACGAGGTCTGTTGGACTAAACTGAATTTTGCAATAATATCGCAACATTCCGATAAAATGAATAATCTTTATGCTGCTTCAGTATACTTTGTAAAAATAAATCTAAAATTTAATTTGCGATAGCGAAGATTGAAATTCTAAATGGTAAGGAGGACGAATTAGTAGAGAAAAGAAAGAGGGAAAAGCAAACTTCAAATTCTCAGCAACTCGACTGCGATTTGAACTATAGATGCTATTATTTTCCAGAGGTTCGTTTATTTTTTGTGTAGTTCTTAATCGGGATTGGTGAGTGGAAGATAAAATGAAAATACGAAAGTATAAGAACTCTAGAATCTTTCATTAGATGCTAAATTCTATCGAATTTGTGGTTTCGAATTGGATTTTGTCGACCAAAAATGACCGTCTCGGATAACCTGAAGATTTCCCCCGATGCCGCTCGCGAGAAGCGTAAGAAAATCCGAATTTTGCATGTCTTTTCAGACGTCACCTAAAAGAATTACGTAAAATGTTAAGTGCTAAATCTTTCAATAACATCATGATCTTATTTTATAAGCAGCCTCATTTGCAAATAATGCTGAGTTTAATGATGGGCACAAGTCATGAGGAAATTAAACAGTTTACTACACAAATTAAGCAACTCATTTAATTTTTAACTACTTCCAAGTTTTAAGCAAATCCAACCTACTGCCGTTTAATTCCAATTTTTCGTGTGTGGAAGGTTTTTTATTAAACTTTTGGTCTAGCTTCCATCCGATATCTACATGATAAATGGTAAGCCTAAAATTACAGGATGAGAAATTTGAGGTTCCAAATCTCGGTTATCTATTAACGCCTTCTGGCAGACATGGCCCTATGTTGCAAAAAATCTGTTTGAGGTCAGCTGGATTCCAACTTGTGATCAATGGTTGATCTAAAAATTGCGTGAATTCTTAAAATTTACTAAAATTATGAAATAATAAAGCTATCTTTTGAACAGGCCTTATGTGCTGTGTTCTGCATTCTGTAATTTAACTTTTAACGTGAAAAGAGCATTTTTTATTTATTCAGCATTTTTCTAGATATTTCGTTTTCTTTCTTGCCTTTTGTAGCAATTATGACATTTATCGGAAGAGTTCGGCCTGAAAGTGTTGAATTGCTTCGGGAAGTAAACCTTCAGATGAGAACGGATTCACACGGTCACTAATTTTACTTTGATACTGTCTGAGATATTTCTTTTTTTTTAAATTGCAGTACATTTTTGTACAATTTTTTTCAAAATTCACGCGCATGGAAAGGAAGAAAAATTAAGGGTTGTAGTTACATTGGGATACACAAAAAATCCGCCATAGAACTAAAATAAAGTTTAACTATAAAAAGTTTTATACGAGAATGCCGAAATTGCTATTGATAATTTCACTATTGTGTGACCCTTGAGTGGACTCGCATGTCCATTACTTGAACTCAGAATAACCCATCAACTGGTCATGATAATGCTTAAAATTCCCCTAGTGGTACGAGTAGTGAAAGTTCTCGAATAATTTGCAAATGTCAGGCATGAGAATAGTGTGTGTGAGGGGGGAGTATGGACGTGCTTGAACGGTGGGTGGAGGTGACAATATGTAGAAGTGCTTGAACTGTTGATGGAGGCATCGGTCAGTGTGGAAGTGCTTGAACAGTGGGGGGCGGCTGTGAGCGATTGTGACGGTTCTTAGAGTAGGCAATGGGAAATGTGTGTGAAAGCGAGAGCTGTGGGTCGTAGGAATGGGAAATGTGTGTGGAAGTGAGAATTGTGGTCGTAGGAATGGGAAATGTGTGTGGAAGTGAGAATTGTGGTCGTAGGAATGGGAAATGTGTGTGGAAG
>BGPR01012264.1:26192-45610 GCA_013235015.1 Araneus ventricosus
ATGGGTCGTAGGAATGGGAAAGGGGTGTGGAAGTGAGAATTGTGGTCGTAGGAATGGGAAATGTGTGGCTGTGAGAATTGTGGTCGTAGGAATGGGAAATAAGTGTGGAAGTGAGAATTGTGGTCGTGGCATCGTGTAATGGGTGTAAACGCGATAATTGTGGTCTTAGCGATGGGAATGTGTGTGTGAAAGTGTGAATTAAAGTCGTGGCAATGGGTAATGCATGCGTGTGTGGACGTGAATTGTGGGTCGTTGCAATGGTATTGTGTACGTCCGAAATGTGGATTGTGGAGTAATGGGCGGTAAATGTGGGTCGTGGTAATGGTGATGTGTTCAGGTGAGAATCGCTAGTCTTGGCCATGGGTAATGTGTGTGTGGAGGTGAACTGTGTGCGTCTTGGCTGTGATCAGTGTGTGTAAAGGCGAGTACTGTGGTTCTTGGTAGTGGATAATGTGAATGTGTGTATAGAAGGGTGAAATCTGTGAATCTTGGTAGTGGGTAATGTGTGTATGTGGAAAGGTGAGAACTGTGTGTTTTGGTGGCGAGTAATGTGTGTGTGGGAAGGGGAAAACTGTGCGTCTTGGTATTGGGTAATGCGTGTGTGTAAAGATGAAAATGTGCGTCTGTCTAGTAGGTAATGTGTGTATGTGGAAAGGTGAGAACTGTCGGTCTCCGCAGTGGATACTGTGTGTGTGGAAAGGTGAGAACTGTGTCTCTTTGGGAGTGGGTAATGTATATGTGGAATTGAGAACTGCCGGTCATGTGTCAAATACGAGTCTTGGCAGTGTGTAATACGTTTACGGAAGTGGAAGCTGTGGGTACAGCCATTCATTGGTATTTGGAACGAAACTATTGTCACAGTGAAAAATTAAAAGTTATTAATGCAAGATAAATTTTTGAGGATATACGTATTAGTAGGCCGAAAATTTGGTAGACGAAGTGTCTCTTGGAATATTTCAAGTGATAAAATACTATGTTCGTTATAATAATGAACGTTCAGCGCAGTATGTCCCGGTTTGGCCCTTGTGCCATAGAAACCTACAATATTCTTTTATATTGAGATGAACTCTTCTTTCAGCTGTATTTCTCTGGTGGAATTCTTCGCTTCTATATTGTACACAGTTATAAAGTTTCACTCGGTTTCTACAGTTTACAAAGTTCCTAGATCGATATTTGGACCTGTTAAATTCCAAATTATACGATAAGTTTTCAATTTCTTTCGGAATCATTTTCAAAATGTGGGTCTATCTCATCTGTAGGTAAAAAATAAATTGCAGAGTTTCTAAACGATAACTGCATAAAACTTTTCAGAAAGAAAAATGTCGAATAAGTGTTCCCGTAAAGTGTTTCTAAGATAAAGTCCTCACTCCTGTAGAATAATTTACAATGTACTTGGTTTCTATCTTCCTATTTTGATGAAGGGAATTATTCTTCATTACTGAGCAATCTAGAGATTGTCGACTCGTTTTTCAGCGTATTTGTTTCAATCTATAGAATTTGTTAATAAGGCAAACAATGTTAATGCCTTAAAATTACCTATACAACCTAAAATACACATAAATATGAAACATTATGTTTAAATGCCTTCTTTTCTACCCATTACGAGATTCTCTTGATTTTCAAAGACGGCAAATCGCAATTTTAGAATCTCAGTAACATAGTACAATTACACGAAATGGTACTTCAAACCGAAGATGCAAATACTGTTGTTGGATACATCTCACAAATGGAGTGGAAAATGACAATTTCCTCAAAAGAATGGAGAATATTTTCTGTAAAAGTAAAATTAGGTAGTCTTGCAACAGCTTAAGCGACAAATTGACGACTTAATCCAACTTTATCTTAGTGTATTGATTCGGGAAGAAAATTCTTTTACGGCCAAATTCTACCGATGAATAGCTTAATTTCTATAAATAGATAAACAATATGAGCTATCTGGATGAAAAGCTTAATAAATTAACGATATGCTTTAAATGTTCTGTTTCAATCACAAAATCGAGGAAACGTGACGTGAAGCCTATTCAAAAGACCTAGATTTGGATATTTCGTGATTGAAATAAATTTTTAGATTTCTTGCAATTTTAAGACAAACATTTGATCACAATTTGGTATCCCACTGACCTCAAACCGACTGTTTGCAACATAGGGTCATGTCTATCGGAAGGCTTTAGTCGATAACCGGGATGGAATCTCAAACCCCTCATTTTATAATTTTAGATTTATCACGCAAGATATCGGATGGAAGCTAGAGCAAAAGTTTCAAAAAACTTCCACATACGAGAAATTGAAATTTAATGGCAGTAGGTTGTATTTGCTTCAAATTTGGAAGTATTTAGAAATTGAATGAGTTGTTTAATTTGTGTCGTAAACTATTTAATTTCCTCGTGACTAGTGCCCATCGTTCAATTCGACATTATTTGCAATTTACACTGCTTATAAAATAAGCTCATGATATTATTGAAAGATTAAGCACTAAACATTTTACGTAATTCTTTTAGGTGACGTGAGGAAAGACATGCGAAATTCGGATTTTGTTATGCTTATCGCGAGCTGCCTCGGGGGAAATCTAAGTGTTGTGGGACTGTCATCTTTTGTCGACGAAGTCAGATTTGAAACTGCAAAATTTGGCATCCCATAAAATAGATTCCAGAATTCTAAAAGGAATCTTCGAATTTCCATTTCGTCGCTTAACAAGCAACATCACCCATGTCAATTTTTGAAATTTCAAAGAGGAGGAGAGAACTTAATTTTTCACAACAAATAAACAACATTTCTGAAGTTTTTTTCATATCTGGTAGGAGCATGAGATCTTGTGTTCATATTAGATGTTTAAAAAATTCAGAAATATTGTGTATTGGTTGCGAAAAATTAAGTTTCCTCTTTTGATATTTCGAAAAATTGAGATGGGTGATGTTGCTAGTTAAGCGACGATTTTTTGTTCCACTCGCCTATCCGAACTAAGAATGACCCTGAAAATAAACGAACCACTGGACACGATCTATGGTTAATTTCACAGTTGCTGAGAATTTGACAATGACTTGGAAAAAAGTTTGCTTTTGCCTTTTTTATTCTCTAATAATTCGCTCTCCTTACTATTTAGAATTGCAATCTTTATTACCTCGAAATAAATTTTATCAGATTTATTTCTTCAAACTGTATTGAAGCTTCGCACTGTAATTTTTCGGCCTACGTAGAGGTCAATTGCTAATCGCCGAAGTATTAAGTATATAGAACAATTGACACTTAAGTGCTTCATATTGTCTTGTATAATACTTATTACTCAGCTTCTCAACCTATCATGCCTGTATTCCACGTATTACAAGTACTCCATTTTGAGAAACAGAGATGATGACAGTCAAAGAAAGACAGCTAGACAGCAAAATAACAAATTTAACAGAACAACTAAATTAAAATCCTAAATTAAATCTTAATATCAATAAACACTAGCTGTGAGATGATACAAAAAGAAGAGAATGAATAGAAGTAATCATCTTTAAGTACTGCAACAGATTGCTCGCTATTGGTTGATAGGTGACATCACAAAGAGGGCGGATCCGATCTGCATGCTCCGATCTACAACTCGAAATACTGTCGGATGCCGCGATGATGCCACAGCACAAAGACAATTCCCTTCATCTTAATCTTGGGATATTATCTCAAATCAATTGAGTCCAGCAGGCCTCGTTTGCTTAGCTTTCCTCGTTTGTTACCAAACCATACTTCATAGACTAGATCAGAAAATGGCTAGTTTGAAACGGCCCTGAAAACTAAACATTCGCAAAACGAATATACTTGTATTCTAGTTGATATAGAAATTACTTTATTAACCAGCAGTAGTTTTCTCCCCTCGACTTTCACGAATGCGAAACCAATTTGGCGCATTTTTTGCTTAGTTTCACCATATTATGAAGAGAATCTGATATGCCCTTTAGGATTCGCCTCATAAACTGAAAATTAAACTTTATGCACATCTTAAATTTCGGTGTCAAGACCACATACGAGTTAACTAGCTGGATGCGTTTGAGTTATTGTGATCGCATAGATACGGTTAGAAAAATGGTTTACCATCGACGGATTTTCATCTAAAATTCGACAGTTGGTGTTAAAATCTCCTATTAAAATTCATCCGTCTATCGTATTCAGTTTCAATAGCCGCATCCACACACACGAATAGACAGAAAGACATGCAGTCAACCAGTGGAAAGATTTGCTTCAAAATTCAATATTGGTCAAAATTTTTCGTAATGAAATCATACGCCAAATTTCGTCTACCTAGTTATTTCCATTTCAGAATTATCCTCACATAGACGAGGGCGAAAGGTTAGACTTCACATTGACCGCTTTTACGCAAAACTTGGTAAACGCTAATTTCGTTGTAAAGTATTTTACCAAATTTCATTCGTCTAACTCTTCCGTATTTGAGTTATTGTGTTCAGACTGGCCGACAGAAAAATATTCCTGAAATTGTTCAACCGGATTCGGGGACTTCTTAAACGTTGAAATTAATCAATCTGGAGTCTGGGTTTAAGGCGATTACAATATTTAAACGGTAAAGAAAAAGATAACTTAAACCTATGCAGAGAACGAATCTTCTTAGCTTGCGCATTTAGACAGTTTAGTTTTTATATAGCCTGGTTTCGTTCACTTTCCGGCAGCAACGTATACAAGGATGGTTGAAAGCGACTTGTAATAAGTTAATGCATGCAACGAATTTGTTGGGTTTGGAGGATCAGCAAACCTTAAACTCGAGCAGGATCTAGTTGAAACTACTGTAATTATGAAGGTATGGGATGGAGCATTCGAGATATTTTTAAAAATACCCCTAGATGTAATAATACTAAGTTTGTTGTAAATGCTTTGGAGAAAGCGTTCATCTCATTGAGCTCATTAGTGTTTATTAAGGAGATGAACTCATTTATAAACAGTCAGCCTTAAGAAGTTTCAGCGACGACTATAAGAACGCGAAATAAAATCTTTAATTGAAAGCTACAATTTAATTAGAATAATTCAAAACTGTTTTGTAAAATTCTTCGAAATTATTAACTTACAGATAGTGTGAAAAGTATTAAACTTCCTTGCAATTGCAGGGGATTTCATTTTTTCTTGCATGAATATTCTTTTATCTGATTTTCTTCATTTCTGAGTGGCGCCATTCTTGGCCCGGCATAGCCTACAATCGGGTTCTAGTGCCACAAAATTTTAAACAAATCGCACAAAATCAATCGCCATTCCCGAGAGCAATAGTTGTTAAACTGTTTGATTAGTTTTGAACCGTTTGAAAGTTTTTAGAACGCATTTGAATCGCATGCTATTGTATTCTGAATGAGTACGGAAGAAATATTCATAAAATACAAATTTGCATGAGCTTCTTCGCGGCGAATTTGCGAAAATTATCCGGTCTTGCTTGATGTAGTCCAATATGGCCGAGGAGAGAACCATATCGTATCTGCGCCACTGCCAATACATAACCAAAGCTTGGTTCTTCATTCTATTTATGTGGCAAACTTCAGAGAAGAAGCGCCAATCTTGGTTGGAGTTGTCTTTGATTCGATCTGAAAGCACTTACAACCAGATGGTGATCTTAAGTTTTATTAGTGGATTCAAGAATTTCCTCAAGTAAACAATTGCAAAATGGCGGCATCTTTTTCTAAGAATTAACTGTGTCTCTCGCCAACTCCGTGACCTCCAAAATAAACTCTCGAGTTGCTTCAAAACGAATTGTTGATATAACTAAACTAAACCAAAATAAACTACGAAAAATTCGCTTCCTGAATAGAGTCGTGTCTGCTTTGAAAGATGTTTCTTTGTGTAAGACTGCTTCTGCCTCGAATCCCAGATAGCATGTACACTGCAGGAAGTTTGCAATGTTGCCACATCAAGTTTGCCATGACGAGCTAATATCAAGAAAAATCAAACTTGCTGCAAAAGTAACAAAGCATAAACGACCAACTCACTTGCAAAACAAGTTTGCCGTGAAGTTATGACAACTTCACACCACGATTGCAAAACAAGTTTGCTGCAAATACAGTTAACTTTCTGCTGCACCTCCTAGGTCAATTTTGGCATCAAACGTATTTTGGTATTATTGGGCATGAAATTTTTCTACGAGAGAATCTTTATTGGCTGAATATTGTTTCATTTTTTTGCTGTTTTCATTGAAACGACGACAACGTAATGAATAATTTACAGACGTACTTTCAGTCTGAATTCAGGAAGAAATTATTTGAAAAAAAGTACTTAACCTACGTAAAAAAAAAACTGTTACCTTTTGGATTTCCTTCTAGAAGTGCAAATGAATGGAAGAGTCTCAATCGAGACGCTCAAAATAATTCCAACACTGTTGCAGATTTTGAAGTTATAAGAGACTTAGTTTCTGCAAAATATTACATTTTAAAAATTAACATGCAGGCGATGAAATGCGAATCAAAAATTTCGCTTGTACTAAAAGATGAAGACGGAATGTTGTTTAATAATAAGAAACAGACTGGAGATTCAAAATTTGGATGAACTTATGAAGGTTATGACGACTAAAAACGAACTTTTAAGTCTGGATTCTTCAAACTTAAATTAGCAGTGACTATAGGAAAAATGAATATCGGAAAAGAGATTCAAATTTTGAATTTCATTCAGTTTATTGGAAAGTGTTTAATTTTGAAATTTGATTCACTTAGATGATTGATTATGAACAATGTTGGAGTTATAGTGTAGTTCTTCAAGCACTAGGAAAAAAAAGCGCCCGTTTCAAATTCCACTATAATTCTGAACCTTTGCTTGTTTCCACGTTGTTCATCTTCTGATTTGCATGCAACACTCCACTCTTTCAGACTTGAGGATTTCTTTAGAACCTAATCCTATTATTCAATACCGGATTGCAGTTTTCAGCCTAACTTCCGCATAGCCTGTTTGTAAAAGTACTGTATTTAAAGAATTTTAGATAAATATTAAGGATTTTTCCACTTCTGTACTTTTGCTCCTTTAAGGCAATCTTAACTTGAAGGAATCTGAGATCATCAAGGGCGTGAACTCGTCTGCAGTTGACTACCATCGAGAAGAATGTTGCAGAAATGTTCCTCTTTGATTTCGTGTTTCTTGGGTCCGCACAAAGGGGCCCCTCCCCGAAGTGCCCGGGGGGCCTGCTGAAGTGCTCGGGGGTAAGTGAAGAACTGTCGCCACGACAGCATTCGGAAATTGAGGTCGGAGTCCTAACAGACATTACCGGCCACGGTCCAACCCCTTCCGAAGGAGGTGCGTCCCGTCATCGGAGTGGAGGCAACTCAACACTACTATACCTCCAAGAGAAGCGGGAATCCGCTTGCTTATCAGGCGGCTTCTCATCTATGTACTCGTGGTGGGCCTCCCAGGGGACAATGACATGACTTCATTTTCCGCCTATGGAGTGACTGTTTCCACAGTCGCAGATGCCTCTTCGATGGGCACCAGCTATTCTGGATGCAAATGCAAGGTTTTTCCCTCCGATGTGCGACATCGAAGTGCTGGTGTGAAGTCGGTAAGTTGCTAATTTATGATGATTTCGGTGCAAAATGAAGATTCCATTTGGGAAAAATATTTAGAATTTAACCTCTTAACTGACTTGACCGTACGTAATACGCGCATAGAATTATTGCAATTTTAAACTTAAAAACAGTCATTCACGGACGTTATGATTTGATACAAAAAATTTCGTGGAATGCATGCACATTTCAACTATCCTTTAGGTTATTAACAGAATTAAGATGACAGCGCATTCCCAAAGTAGGTGTCATCTAACTAATGGTCGAGAAAACAAACCAGTTAAGGGGTTAATGGAAACTTCATATATATATTTTTTTATCTTCTAAGTTATTCAGTTATCTCCCAGTTTCTTTTATTGATAGGTGGAGCAAATATACTAGAAATTACCAAAATCTTCTAGAGGAGAGAACTGTAGAAATCTTAAGATGGCATTTAGGAAAATTTTGCATTTAGAACTTTTAACTGTGAATAATATGAGTTCAGTAGATGGAGTTAATTTGTTAGTGGACTTTCCTAATCAACACACTTTCCAATGCATTTGGTTCCATCATTGAAATTGCAATGAAATTCTGTTTTCAGATGAATTCTTTTTTTTATTGTAATAGTATGTATTGAACTTCGTGTAATTGTATATATCGAATAGTAATTAATATAATAGCCCAGACCTGTCTCTCGGTAAGGCTCTGACGTCACCAACAATAAAACTCGCGGCATAGCTCTGCGAGACATTAAACAGCATTATTTCATTGCTAGAGAACCTAAATTTTAGTTAAATTTAAAAGAGTAATTGTCGTTCTAATTTCAAAGTTAATAATAGCTCTAAAATAGTGAAATAAAATTTGCCTTCGATTGATATAAAATTTAACTCGCCATGTTCAATAGTTCTCGAGAAATTTTAAATTATATTAATCATATATTTGAAATTAATTTTCCGTTTCTCAATACAAAGTAGTAAATTGCGTCGGTGGTATATCATGTGCGTGATATAGTTTGGACGCCACAATGCATCTGATTTAGTGCAATCGTGATGATATAATTTGATAATATTTTTTGGCAACGTCAAAATTTAGACATCTGAAGTTCAAGGAAAATTGTTAAACAACGAAAAATACTTCACACTGAATGTTGCTTACCAAGAGGTTTTTTGAAGAAAGAAATGTGTAAATAAAATAAATATTTCCTGTCATAAATTATGTTTGTTTTTATTTGTTCTCAATCAATGTTAAACATTTCTCTCGCATATACATCTATTTAAACAAGTCAACTTTGACGGGAAATCTCTCGAATGAAGAGGCAATTTGCATCCGTCATACAATGACGGGTGATTTTCTAGTGAAGACATAATACTGCTCAATTTTTCGACTATGTTTTAACTGATGGATTCGAATCGATTGCTAGCAATTCAAATTTTTTATACCAATTTTTCCAGGTATCTCTATGATGTGAATGATGGAGACGAAAAGCCAGAGGTGAATCTTTTTGAACATCGTCGGGAGGATCTTTTCTCGAACCATCTTCAAGATCTTCTCGAAATTCAGGTCATTAACTGAACATTACAGGTGCAAGACGATATCCAACTACTTTAATGGCTGACGGTTTCTGGAGTGTGGTATTATACTAAGCTGGACTTGCATAACAAATTATATAAACGCTAAACCCATTCTCAGAGTGGAAATGCGATATATACCATAGTATCGGTACTTTTGTTACAGGATTTTATTTAGATTTTCTTTGCTGTCTCTCTATTTCAGGGAAACTGATGTTGAAAGTTCTCGTATATTTTGAGGCTTACAAGATTCATTATGGAAAAACCTGCTGTTTTGAAAACTCCTTTTTATTACAAAATTTTGATGAAAGTCTGAGACATTAAATGAACATTTTAGAGAATTTTATTTTTCTAGTATATTGAAGCTATCTGATGTTAAAATGTGTATTTTTAATTGCAGTCAACAATTTGTTAAAGTTTTGGTTAAAATACCAGAATAATTTTGGCTGCAATTATCGAATATTGAGGTGTTCCTTTTAGATATAATTTTGGCTTTGGGAACAGTATGTGTAATGAAAGACTGATTTGTTACAGTGTTGAATATATCTAAAAAGTGCAAGCTAAGGTTTTTTTCATTTGTCTTCAAATTAATTTTACCATAAGTATCGAAATGGGTAAATAGACACAACTTATTGTCCATACGACCATCAAACAAATTTGCTGTTTATCAAATTTAATCTTTTAACTTCTTCAAGGATTTATACTTTTAAGAGCAAAAATGAATTAATTTTTGGTTCGATTATTTTTCATCTAATTTTAATTGGTAGCAATAAACCAAGCGAGAAAAATCGAACTTAATTTCAATTTTTATCCAACAAATTAAAATTAAAATAAAAATACAAAGATTATTCCTAATTGAAAGAAAAATAAACGTACACATGTTCGTGTCCTTCAAGTGGTTTAAATTTCCTCGATTAACCCTTTGAGGACAGGTACGGTGTATAATGTGCGCCGCATTTCGACAATTTCGAGATTGAGGTGCATGAAATTCAGTTAACGAAGAGGATAGCGGCTAAAATTCGGACACGAATGTGTATATTATCCCTCCATTCAAACCCCTAATCTAATTACACTATGAAAAATTTAAGTTTTATGTAATTAAATAAGCACAGAGTTGGAAAAAGGGATGGCGCATAAAGTGCGCCAACCTGATCTGAGTGTTCTAAAGAGTTGCCTGTCTGCAAAGGGTTAAAAGTAAAAACGTGAACTGTAAAGTGTCAAACATTTGTCAAACAAGTGTGTAAACATTTTCTTGCTTTTCCGTCATCAGCCACAGATATAATTATTGGTTTCAGTCTTGTGTCTATAATTTTCTCTAGTAATGACATTAACCCTCTAACTGCCGCGGTAGGAAGTCTATTTTCTGCTGCATCTTGCGATTTTCGCAAACTCTTGTGTTTACTTAGAACTGTTACGCGTTGAATCTGATTTTTACTAATAAAGCCTTGCACATAAATAACAATTCTCTTCGTTCAAACGTATTTGAACATGTTTGCGTACATTGCATCTAATTGGTGATTAAAAAAATGGCGCAGTCGGAGGGTTAAATGGTGGATCTCGTGATCCTTGAATATAACTAGTTTTTGAAGACCTGAAATTTGAAGCGAATTTAGTTTATTTCATTTAGATTCTCGGTGAACGTTCACTTTACCATCAAGCACCTGGAATTATAAAATGTGTTATTTAAATAATTTAATGCACTCAATACTGGGTTCATGATGTAAAAATTGGACACTTTCATGTCCAGTGTGGAAGACGAAACGAAGAAATTGATGTGCAGTATCAAAAAAAAAAACTTATCTGATTTATTATATTGTTAAAAATATTTTCATTGCAAATAATTATTTTCAAATTTGTAGAAAATAATTGAGCCAATCTAAGCTCTGAAATGTTATGCAAGTGAATATGCGACAAAGCTTAGATGCTGTGCATTAATATGAAATTTTATATAAATATTTTAAATGTTATGCATCGAAAATTTTCAATTTTGTAACTCCTTAATATTTAAGTGTAATAATATTGTAAAGAACCTTCATTATATTTTAATTTTTATGAAATTTCACTTCTCTAGATGTTCTAGAAAGCCTGCCATTAATTATCTTTTACTGAAAATTTAAAAACGTACTTATAACTCACAAGAATAAGTTTAATTTCAATAGCTTTCGAAATATTTTAACTATTGTCTGTGTCTATGCGCTAGAAAACATTGTTCATTTATTGCACCCAGTTACAAAATCTAGGATTTACTTTTCTTAAATTTTAAATATCTTATCTTACTATTTTAGTACACAAACTCTCATCTTAATGAGTTCAAAGTATTTTAGCTCCGTCTAATTTTTTGTAAACATTTAATTATCTGTAAGAAAATAATTCTAAATAAAAGGATTCAGGAACGAATCGTTTATTATAGTTCTCGAGCAAAGGATTCTTGATTGGTGCGGCCGGCCAATCAAGAATCCTCCAAATTTCGGTAATCATGATTTGATCACCATGCCTGATCACCATGGTGATTATCATGCTTATCAAAGAAACGTGATGTACTTGAATAACTTACGTGAGTAAAAATTTTATATGGATAGTTTTTACCAAATATAACTATTTCTAGCAAAATTGCAACTGGATGTGATGAATTTTAAACAACGCATGCGCAGACTATTTTTAATTGAAGTTCATTTTATAATGAAATTGTAAAATCATCTTAATTTTGAACAATCGATTTCTTTAAAAGAATATTAAGTTTGCAGAAAAGTTTTCCTACGAACTATTACTACGTTAACTAAAATTTTCAGTTATTCACAGGTACACTTTTTTTAAACTTAGAAAAATGAATCATTGGAGTACGTTTGAATTTTGCAATACCAATATACGTAATTTATATAAATGTTGTTCATTGGACTGAATTGTGATTCCACTGTGTTATATTTGAAGCTAAACGTTTAAGTTAAGCATTTATTTGAAGTTAAAAATTAAATTAAATCTGTTTTTCTTTACACTTTTACTTGACTTGTTTCATGTCTGTAAAGATGGAATTTTGTAATCGATTTTTCACTCGCTTCGTCAAATATAGTTGATTTGTATATTCTCTATAGTAATAAATCATTTTTAGAATTTCATAACTTAATTATCAGATAATCAATTAAATTTAATTTTGCTTCCATACTAACCTGTTAATCGATTAATTAAATTTTGATTCTGTACTAGTGGCGCCATCTGGGCGCGAAATTGAAAAATTGAAATGTTCCATATTTATAATGTATTATAAATCAAAGGTCAAAAAGTAGAAAACAATTAAAATAAAAATCTACTTTTTAACTTGGAATTTTTTTTAAAAACTATTTCTATTAAAATTCTTATTGTTGCTATTTTACATTCTACCATTTACGTAGAATTCTTATTTAAATTATGTATTACCTTCATTGTCGTAATTATAATCTCTCTGTACCAAACTTGCAAATAAAGTTTTGTTATTTCGAATTTTTAGTGTATTTAATTTTAATCTGTAAATGCTTACTTGAAGTATGAAGAGGCAATTTTATGAAATTTTAAATTGCCAGAAGAATGATTCTCTAAACTTTTTATTCGATAAACTCAATTGCAGATAAATATTTCAAAGAATTGGAACTTAAAAATAGAAATGAATTTGTTAAATGAGGAATTTATTAATTTTCCAATTCATTTCTCGAGTAGTTTCAAGAGCCGTCTTATTGAATGAAGCAATATATAACTAGACTTCATCGGTTAGGAATATATCGATATGAAGAATTTATAATCGAAGACGTCCCTGCAAGAGAAATACAATAAGAAATATAAGGTAGCGAGAAAAAGTAGAATAATTCATTGACTGAATCGACCTTCCTGACTAGAATATATTTCCACAGAAATTCCTGTTTTAAAACATATGAAATTGTATAACTAAGCAATTTTTTTTTCTAAAATTCTTTTACTTTAAAGGTGTAAAAACTTGTTTTTCTTTTTTGCCCATTATTCATCTGTTAAAGTATCTATTTCAAATGTTTTTTTCAAATAACTTCATCAAATATCAAGATTTTATATTTGAAATTTCAGCTCGCTATCTTAAAAGAAATATTTTAAAAATCGACCATAAAGGTTTGGATCGTAGCGATAAAAACCATTTCGGAGTTTAACAAAAGCCTATAATACGTAAACAAACTGCCTGGACAATTTTTGATACACAGTAACTAAGATGCGAGACCCTAATTGTATATCTGTGTCCAATTTTGGTTTCAATCGGTTGAAAAAATGGCGTTCAAATTGCATAGTTAGGTTTTCTTCGCCATACTATGACGCAGAAAATCAGCGGGAGTGATGGTTTCCTCTAAGCTTTCTCGTACACGCCCTAACACGGGTGTAGAAAAAAATTCACCAAGCGGTCGCGCCTTTTTTCGGGTAGTAAATAATAAACCGAATATGCAATTTGAACGCCTTTTTCAACCGATTAAAATCAAAATTGGACACGGATCTACAATTAAAGTTAAATGAAATTTGGTATGTGATCTTCTATCTAAGTCGTTGCGTTTCGATTTACTCTACCGACTCGACTAGTCTTCTCCCCGCTAAATTTATACAGGCGTCCCGAGTTGAAGATAGAAAAGGAGATTTTAGGACACTTAATAATATTGGACAGAGGTTCCCAACCTATGGTTTCGCGTACCCCCAGCGTAGTTAGGGGGTGCGAGAAATTAAAGCTGGTAATGGCGGAAACAACATAAGGGATTTAAAATGTTACAGAATTTTGTTTCTCCAAGTGAATACTTACTATTCAGTAACTATACCACTCGATTAGTTGTTAATAACAAAGTGTAATTTTTAGATGTCTTTGCAAGTTAATGTGGATTTATTACATTACTGCTTTCATTTGTTTTGGAGTTGATAATAACTAATAGTTGAACTAATGTTCAACATTAGTTCAGCTATTTGCAAAAATGGAATAAATTGTAAAATCAAAAATAAGTCCTGCAAATGTAATTATTTCGAGTCATCTGACCCAAGTTATTAACGTTATTGATAGTATAGACGGTTGGTTGGGGGTGAGGGCTGGATACAACACTAGGTGGTACGCGAAAATAAAAAGATTAATCAAGGGGTACGCGAGGGAAACCAGCGGGAATGGCCTCCTCTGAACTTTCTCGTATACTCCTAACACATGTAGAGGAAAAAATAAGCTAAAAGGTAGTGAAACGAACAAGAACCCCTAACGCAGTGGAGAAAAAAAAAATAAGCGAAACGTCATACCACGATTTCCGAAGGTCGTCCAACGCGGAAGTGGAATTAACAGCCAGCGCGATTACCAATAGGGGTGGGTGTAAGATAAAGGAAAAGAAACTTTTTTAACCGAATGAGACAAAAATTGGACACAATTCTACCATTAAGGCCACATACCAAATTTAATTTATCAAAGTATTTATAGCGTTCAAAAGTATGCGATTATACAGACCGACACACAATCAACCCTTTGACGGATTTGACCCAAAGTTTCATACGGACCTACATTCCTGATGATAAAACTGTGTACCAAAATTTATCTATCTAGCTATTCAAGTTTTTGAGTTATGGTGTTCACATGAACTCGGACAGACAGACTTCCCGTGGACGGATTTTGTCCAAAATTTGATAGAAACCTAGAAATTTTGTGTCAAGATCACGTACCAAATTTCATTCCCCCTAACTTTAATAGTTTTCGAGATCGTGTTCACAAACAGACACAATTCCAACATTGTGTTTTTCGGACTTGGGAGGTCTAAAGTGGTCTACGTGGAGATTCGTCAAAATCTGGAGTTCGAAATTTTTGACAATTACAATACTTTCTCGTATACAAAGAGAAAGTAAAGGTTGGAAACCCCTGATATAGAATTAGAGAAGATTTATTTGCATCGGTGAAGCAAACTGGGCAGCAATGAGTAGTAAACAAAAAGCTTTCCTTATTCCGATGATAACTTTTACTATTCTCAGTTTTATTGGAAGTAATCAAATGCAAAAGTGAAATAAAGGAAATGCTCGAATTTCTTTAGGTGTGTGTAGGGGGGGGCAGCCACCGGATTAAGGGAGATGCTTGCCATTTTTCCTTCATGTGGAGTTGCAAACGATTTCGTGGCACCAAAAATTGGTAAAGTGTCATTCCATTATTGGCAGATTAAATGTATAAGAAAAACTGTAGAGGTGGGTCAATAATCGTGTCTTTTTATCTTAGAAATGCTCTACATAACTAATTAATTTTCATTTAAACAGATTGCATTTGCAGTAATTGATAAGATTACCGAATAAATTGAAATCGATCTATTACGAAGATTTTCTTACTTAATTTCGAAAAATATAAAATACGAAAAATCTTCGTAAAATCAATTTATTATTAAACTAGCTGTTACCCGCGACTTCGTGCACGAAGAATTTGAATTATTCTTTTTTTAATTCACGAATGTAAATGTTTTGTTGCATTTTGAAAGGGGAAAGTAAAAGTTCTGACGGTTGATAATACTTAATTGGACAGCTGACAGGAGTGTACTGTACATGTATGCTGATATAGTTATGCAAATTGTTTATCTATGCGAATTACTTTGTATACCACGTTATTTGCACGGATGTAGAGGTTGTGTGGGCTGTACACACGTGAACAGGCCACATATAGTTGCCCATGGGAAAAATATGGTTTCTTCAAATGTACGCCTGCCACTTTCAGTGTCTGGCACTGAGCCTGGCAAATGCTATTTTTAAAGGGATTTGTTACCTTTTGAACTGAGATGATAAATCCTTCGGTGTTATCGGAAGGCGTGGAATTAAAACACTCTCTTCTCCCTATATCTGTCATAACAGTAGCTTTCACGACGTTTGTACCTAGGTGTGTAATTTGTAAACGTGTGCCATTGCGCAGTCTCGGTATATCGAGGTTACGTATTAGTAGTACTGGCACACCGACTATCATTCTAGGCTTGTCGGAAGGTGCCCCTGACAATTCTAAGATCTTGAAGAGCTCTACAGAATATGATGCTCCTTGTTAATGCCCATTACCGTATCTACAGAAGGATATTCTGTAATATCTCACTGTGAAAATTAGCAAAACATCGAGAGAATAATTCACTAACGTCATTGGATCACTGTGTAACCTTATTAAAAGCTGTAAATGCTACCACAACAGGAAACCGGAAGTGTAAAGTTTCCTTTGTTGTTTATGGTCAAAGAAAGCAATATTTTCTTATATTAATTTTAACACTGGCAAAATCCCGCGCGCGAAACAGTAATTTGGCTTGAATTTATTTCTATAAGAATAAAAAGTATTGTTAGAAATTACGTTAAAAATATTTTTAAACCTTTATAGCAATTAGAGAAAACATTACATCGCAATGGAATTAATAGCATTAAAACGATCATTTTCTGGTTTTTATTAGACAATTATTTTTATGCCATTTTAAAGATTTCGGAAGTTATTGGCAAAAAACGTTTAAGCATTAGGCTTAAAAGCGGCTAATGTTCGTTATTTAATTAAATATCTTAAGAACTAATTAACTCGGAAAGTTGAAAATAGCACGTTTGACCTAAAAATATGCTCTAGAATGCCGTGTGTAAATTTCATGTCGCTTTTGTTCACCGTTTAGGAGGTGCTCTTGTGACCGACCGACAGACAGATACATGTAATTTCTGCCTTATTTTATAAATATTTATAAGCATAAGCAAAATTTTCAGAAATAGAGATAAATTAGTTCAAAGTCGAACCGTTTCCTAGCAGCGAAGTAGGTATAAATTTTCGTTATTTGAAAATCGTCTGCACGTAAAAAATTATTAAAATTTAAGAAATGAATAAAAATTGAAGGATAAATGTCACAGAAATGAAGTTAATATCATTGAAAAGGAAAAACTTTGAACTTTAAGATGGTATAAAAATATTTTTGTCGGAAAATCTGCTCCGAAGTTAAGACGGGAAAACGGTTTCGGTTAATTTCTAATTAACTGCCTGTTTAATTAACTTTTGGACTTAGAAAAGTTAATAAGTTTCTTCCCCTTGTCTCAAATAATAAGTGAACAAAATTTGGTTGAAAACAGTCCGTTGATTTAGGAGAAGATGTTGAACATAGCCACATACCCACAAAGTGAACACTATTATAATCTGTGGGGTATGTGTTCCTGGATTCTTCACTTGATGCTGCTGATACAGTTAAGTTTTGACTTACTATTTTGATTATTTTGAATTAAGTTTTAATCAGATATAAAAGATTCTTGTTTTAGTGAGCAGGATGGTTCTGTTGTGATGCATCTAAAGATAAATTAATATTGATATGATTCCGCTGATGGTTGATTAGCATAAAAATTCCTAATAAGTAATACGTTCTATTTGTTTTAATTGTATGATGCTTGAAAATGAAGTAGTTATTTCCAGATGTATGAAATTGAAATTTTATTTTAAATAAGGTAAATAAGTTTCTATAACATGAGTTTTGATAAAGTTAGTTGGCAATGTAATGCATCATATACATATATATAATCCTTGCATTTAGCAATATTGTACTTTTTTTTAACAGAAGATGGTAAATAAGTATCCATGTCAATTGAAATTAAGAAGTTAATTAATTATTAGTACATGTCAGCATTTATTTGTAAAAGCAAGACATGATGTTATCGATATTTTTTCAGAAGTTTGGTTTTTATTTATGTGCCGGTTTATGGATCAGTATAGTATTTTTAAAGAGTGTGTTTTAGTTGGAAGAACAATATTCATACATGTAATCATGTTTGTTAATTAGTGAAAAGGAAAACTAGTATAATAATAGGGCGAGTTGGTAAAGTATTAACAAGAATATGAATCAAAATATAGTTTAAGTTAGGTAAAGATAAAAATTAATAATTAAACTGTTAGTGGCCACTATCTAAAAATTTCTCTTATATGAGCTTGGAATTAATGAGATAAAATTAAATTGAATTAATGCTGAGGATGCAGTAAAGTTAATTAAATTTTGAATGGGGATGAGGTGTTGAATTAAAATTCTCTTATATAATCTGGGTCGACCCTAAATGCATTATTATGCTTGTTGTGTTTGATTATAATTTTTTAGTTTGTTCCTTATTTTATGTGTTTTCTGTCATTATTCATGTGCAGTAATAATTCTGATTTTCAATCAATAAGATTAGGATATGTGAATTGTGTTGTAAAATGGTGGAGTTATTTTTTAAATTATTTTATTTAAATTATTTATTATTTTAATTATTTATTATTTTTTAAATAAATGTCATTAGTTTAAAGTAATTTCGTCTCTGATTTATTTGCCACCCCTATGACGGTGATGGAGGTAACTACTTGGAATGAACCTGGGTTAATATTTAAAATATAACATCTAATCCTTAATCCTTAATAATATAATAAATGCGAAAGTGTGTCTGTCTGTCTGTCTGTCTGTCTGTTTGTTAAGCTTTCACGACCAAACTACCAAACCGATTTGGATGAAAATTGGCAGAGTTGTAGCTTCAAACCCAAGAACGGACATAGGCTAGGTGAAATCACGTTAAATTAATTATTTTTGACTACAGATTAAAATTAGTTAACAAAGAAAGCCCATTGACTCCGCGATTCGCGTGAAGTTTATTTTATTTTTCAATCAACTGTCACGTGATCCTTCAGGAATGCGAAAACATGTGGAATAAATTATTTTTAAAATCAACTATCACGTAATCCTTTTTTCCGCTGTAACTTCGGAACAAATTGTCCGATAAAAATTATTTTGATACCATCTTAAAGATAAAAATTTTACCTTTTCAATGATACCAAATTTATTTCTGTGACATTTTTCATTCAATTTTTATTCATTTTTTAATTTTTACGTGCAGACGATTTTGAAATAACGCAAATTTATAGCTACTCAGTTGGTAGGAAATGGTTAGACTTTCAACTATATTACCTTTATTTCTGAAAATCTTTCTTATATTTATAAGCATCCATAAAATAAGGTTGAATTTACATGCATGTGTCGGTCTGTCGGTCGATCGGTCGGTCACAAGAACTCCTCCTAAACGGTGAACGGTAGCGACGTGAAATTTACACACGGAATTCTAGAGCATATTTTTAGGTCAAAGGTGTTATTTTCAACTTTCAGAGTTAATTAGTTCTTAAGATATTTAATTAAATAACGAACATTAGCCGCTTTTAAGCCTAATGCTTAGACGCTTTTTGCCAATAACTTCTGAAATCTTTATTAGACAAAAATTATTTTTATGCCATTTTAAAGACCAGAAAATGATAGTTTTAATGCTATTAATTCCATTGCGATGAAATGTTTTCTCCGATTGCTATAAAGGTTTAAAAATATTTTTTAACGTAATTTCTAACAATACTTTTTATTCTTATAGAAATAAATTCAAG
>BGPR01012265.1:0-31106 GCA_013235015.1 Araneus ventricosus
TTGGGAGTTTTGTTTTAACTCTGCATTTCATTACTATAATTTTGAATTACCAAACATTATCAAAAATTGCATTTTCTTTGTATCCTGACATCTTAATTTTTTTTCGTTTCCTGAAACTCTGTACTAGTGTTATGAAGGAGGGTTGTGAATCCCTCTTCCAAGACCTTTCATTCCGTATGTCCAGATTTCAACTAAAAAATTATGGTAACCCTAATTATACTTCGTTATTCAAAAATTTAAGCAAATGTCTATAACTCTCAACCTCAGGAGAAAAAAATGAGGTCATAAAAATTTTATATGTGTAGAAGTATTTTTTTTTAGACTTTCTTTAAAAACATTATTCAGATAGCATTATAGATCTGGAATGAGAAAAATTTGTGTGTATAGTTTTCTGTCTGTAATATGTTTATTATGATGCTTAATACGGAAATTAATAAAACCATTTTTGTTGGATTAAGAGAAACCAACTGAACTTTAAACTGTTATAGTATTATGAAGTTGTCTTCTGAATTCTGAAACATAATTTACTGTTTTCTATTTTTTCTTTCTTTTTTGTGTTAGAGTATTATCACTTATTTAATTGCAAACGAATATAGTAGTATAAAAGGCTTTGCTGATGTATTTCTTGGTAACGCTATGTAAACAATGTTTCTAAAGCAAATAATTGTTAGGCAGTTTGTGATAGGATTGTTCCGAAGTAAGAATTAATAGCAGGTCTGTTTTTATTATGCTTATCTCTGTTTGTTTATCTATGCTTTGACCATTTATCTTGATATTGTTAAAAATACCAGGCTATGTGCTAAAAATTTCTATTAAATATCACTAAAGGTTCTACTGGCATATTTCCATATTTTTACCTTATTTTAATGTGTTTCAAGTTTCTATAAAGATAATCTATTTTCTATAAAATTTGTCTTTACAAGGGTACAAAGGGCAAAAAGGGTACAAACATGCATCTATTTACTTAAACAATTTGTTTACTTTTTAATTCATGGTGGTCTTTAAATCATGCTTCTCCCCTGCCCCCATGCAGTGTGAAAAATTATACATGTAGCATGTTTTTATTCTTTTCCATTCTTCTTTTCAATCAAAAACAAATCTTGTATTTCATTATTCATAGACAGTTAACTGAAATTCATGTGAAATGTGTTCCTTTTCAATATGTTTTTCCATGTGTTTAAAAACTTTTTACCTAAAGCAAAATACCTTCAACCCTGAAATTTCTGAAGGATCTATAATATTCCCAGGAAAATTTGACAGCATTGTAAATATGTATTAGAATAATAACAAATCCCTTTTCAGAGTAATCTCTGGTCATTCAGTTTTTACAAGATTACAGTTACTTTGGTATATCTTTTATACTTTTGTTGAAATGAATGATGAAATTGACCATTGAAATTTAAAGACACAGAAAAAAGTGTTTGCATTTGACACATTGTTAAATGGGGGATCGAAGAAATGCAATGTTTTTGCAAATTGAGGTTGCATGCGTACATATATGGATACCCTATACATATTTAATTAAGGTTGCTAGTAGTACCTTAATTAAATATGTATAGGGTAGTAAATTGTATTTTTTGTTTTTCAAAAATAAGTTTTCCCAAATAAGACATGTTTTTATAGGATCGAATAAAATTCAACAAATTATCAACCTTTTCTTTAGGAGAAAACTATCCCAGATTTTGGCTTCTTTCCTAAACTTCACCCCAATTTTAAAATAAATTCGATTTGAATTATCAAGCATTATGGTGTGGTTCTTATTTGCATAAAATCTATGCAATATTTCTACAATAATCCTTTATATTTTTTCGTAGTATTACTGCACCTGATATGCATGCATTTTTCCTGAATTGAAATGTATGCTTTTTTAGATTTTACAACTTTTCATGAAATTAAAATTTTATTTTACTGTACTGTAAAAGAGAGTTGTTTGTAATTCACATTTCTTTAGTGTATGCATCCTTTAAATGCGTTTATAAGCAGCATTATTGTTGATTTACTTTCTTTTTATTAGTGTCTAACATATGTTCCGGGGAGAGCTGAAAAGATTCAAGTCACAACACAAGATCTTAAACTTTTTGCATTTCTACTATATTGTGTACAATTTATCTGAATAAAATGTTTTATGTGTTTTTTTTTATTTTGGTTATTATTTGAAGTGTTAAAATGTTCTTTTATTCTGTCTGTTTACATAAACTTGTGTCTCAACATTATAAAATTGTGGTGGCTAAAAGTCTGTTTTTCTCTTGAAAGATAGCATCATACTCTGAAAGTTTGTCATTACATGAAAGAAAAAAAAATAGCAACTTGGTACTTACACACAAATTTAGCTCCTGTTGCCATACAAGAGAACAATGAGTGTTAAAGTAACTCATGTAAATTAAGGACCACATGCATTCCAAATGTTTTTGAACTTAGAGGTAGCCAAGAGCTTCTTTTAATACAGTGAAACCTCTTCGAACGGCCACCCCTCTTTATGGCCAATTTTTCGTGGCACGGATTTTTTCGGCCCATAGACCTAATGTTAAAATAACCCCTAGCAATGTCCACCCAACCCCTCTGAATGGCCGCCGGGTGGGTTCGCCCATCCCATTTAAGAAAAGCATCGGTTACAGATATACTTTTTAAACTGAAAAAATGGGTTTTTTTCCCCGAGAAGGGTAAAAACTTAAAACAGTCACAAGTTGTATCCTTTTTTTTCAAAAAATGATTAAATAAAGTACTATTTTCTCTTTAGATAAGTCTCAAACTTCATTTTAAATAAGAAATATGTGTCAGACTTGTTTGTATTATCAGTTATAATTAACAAGATTTAACAAAGATATTAACTATAAATTAATTAGTCAAAAATTAATTAAAACTCTTTGTAATATATAGAATGGCACATATGCAGCTATTTCTAATATAATACAGAAACAAATAATAGAAATATAAATTAAACGGTAAAAAAATACAGAAGATTTAAACAAAATACGATAACAATACACCTTTTTGCGTGCTCAATGCAACAGCATCAAGTAAGTTGTTTCTATTATGTATTATAGCAATTATCTTGTAATTGTAACGAAAACCTTCAGAGCGGCCAATTTTTCTTGGAACGGAGGGGTGGCCGCTCAGAGAGGTTTCGCTGTAATAATGTAAAATGATTCTGATTTGCCTGATTTCATTACATGCTATCTTAGAAACTGAGCACTTACACTTGCTGCCACAAAAGGTTTCCATATTGATCAATGTGATTTTGTTCTAACAAAAATCTTAAAAAGCAAATTTTGCCATCTTTATGTAGTAATGCAAAGGAAAAGCTATAACTGCTGTAATATAATATTTTATGGATTTTGGAATGAAAAACTGGACCTGAACATGGAAAGGAAACTGTAAATCTAATATGATTTGTACAACTGTAATGAACATTTTAAAATTTTACACAGTGTTTTTTCAATTGGGAGTAATTTGAATAATGTTGATAAATTTTATTTGAATCTTTTTATTCCACAAACATCAGTTAATTCATTAAGTACATGATTGTAGTGTTAGGGTAATTAACATAAGCCAGTGACACTTGATTGTGTGATGGTAAAGTTGATCAGGACTTCCCGCTGTGTGTTTGTGTTACAGTCAAAACCAAACCAAAAAATTGTAGGCCATTGTCCAGAACCAGTTTTTGGTTCTGATTATCAGATGACTAGAAAAATTCAATTAAAAATACGTTTATATATGAATTAATTGATGTTAAAAGGAGACTTCTGGCATCTAGTAGAGAACTGCTAAATTGATGTTAAAAGGGCTCTTCAGCGAAGAAGCCTTCTAACATTGTATAGAAACTTTGATGCTGTACCAAAACGTATCTGTGAAGGGTAGAAACCCCGTTTTTAAACTAAAGATGCATTCACCTTCACCAAAATAAAAATGAAATATCTGCCTAGAATGCAGAAGTCCCCTTTTAACATCAATCGATTCATATACAAGTGTACTAAATTGTAGAAATTAGTTTCTACTTTTTAATCTTGCGATCGATTTTTTTCCCTCAAACTTATTATCAGGACTTAAGGAATCAAAATTTAATTGAATTAATGATTAAGTTTTTCTTATAAGTTCTGAAAATATTAAAATAGTGCATTGTCATCAAGAGCACACAAGTGTACCAAATGTCGGAACTCCATTACATCGGTAAGTGAAAGATTGATTTCAAAATTCCATCTTTACAAATATGTTGAATAAGAGTGTCTAAAAAGGTGTTGTGTCTTAAATTAAATAAATTTCTGTGTTGACAAGAATGAATTTATTTAATTTTCAACGTTTGATTTCATTTTAATTAAATTTGGATTACTCTTGGTTTTTATTTTGTATTGATCTAAACCTAGATAACAATTATAATATTAAATTGTTTATAATATTTGCTCTTAAATTGCATTCTTTACTAGAAACTGTTTTATTCATTTTTACTTTTGTCTATTGGTTAAAGTAAAAATTGAAAGTGATCTCTTGACTTTTGGCATGCTTACTCCATATGGGATGCTTCATAGTATAGTGAAGGAGAGCGAGTATGCATTTTGGAAGACTTCCCTTTGATTGACATGGTCCGAAATTTAATATATGGCTACAATTTGGGTGACAAGACCATGTAAGAAATTTCAATTATCAAAGCAATTGCAGTTTTCAGTTATTGTGTTCATCTACACAAGAATAGACAGACTGGCAGACGATCAACCATTTGATGGATTTGATTCAAAATTTAATACAGACTGCAATAATGATGATAAAACCATATGCCAAATTTTATCTATCTAGCCTGTGACTTTTGAGTAATTGTATTCACATACATAAGGACAGACATTTCCACAAGTGGATTTTGTCCAAAATTTGATAGAAATTTACAAATTTGGTGTTAGGAAATTTGGTATGCTGTCTTCATTCTAATTTGTTACATTTTTGAGTTATTGCGACTTGCTATCTAGAAATTTACCCAATTTCTTAAGCTTCAAAAAATATTCTATGTGTATCTTGCTAAGTATTTCCTAATATAATCAAGAAACAATATCCCAAGGTTCAAATCAATAAACTGACATATTCTTTCCGTTCAATGATTGAATATTCTTTCATCCCTACCAAATTACAAAAATCCCTGTCATACTCTCGAAGACAATCACTAAAGCTCCAGTTTATGAAATTTTTATTCATAATTTCAAAACTATGTGATTTATCGCACAACTACTGTGTCCACGGACAGACATAATTCCAAAAATGGTATTTTCAGACTCGGGGGGGGGGGGGGCGCTCTGAAAGCGTTGCACATATGCACTTGTAAGTTTCGACTTGTCAGCTACAACATTTTAAAATAAGATAATTTTGCATACTTTTAATCATAGTAACTATATTTTTATTAATAATTGCTCCATTGTTTGATTTCAATTAGCTAATTAATTCTGAAAGCTACTTATTAATTTGGATGTTGAAAACAGTTTGCAAGAATAATAATTGTAGACACATTTATTTTGTCTATGAGTACACAAGCCAGTTTCTCTTTTAAATTATTCCCATTTAATTTTATTATATAAAAGTAATCCTGAGATAGACTTCTAAAACACCTTCTGTCCTTTTCTGTGTGCAATGATTTTAAATATATTCTAAACATTTTCTGGCTTGTGTGATGATATATAATATATCGTTGCGTCTGTTAAAGCAATTGGGCCAGGTGGCGTAGCCACCAGAGGGCAAAGGGGGTATAATTTCCCCGGGCGCCATAATGTCAAAACCTATGTTTATGACATTTTTAAAGCAAATTAATGATGCGGGAACTTAAAAATAATACCATAGCCTTTGTATAAGAGAATGGGGAGAGTTCCGAGATGATTCGGAATCAGGACAAAGTCAGGAATGTTGTTGCCACCATCAACAAAACATTTTTAATCATCTTTAATCTTTTTAATACAATATTTACACAGAGTTGTATAATGGTTACAGAATAGATCACAAACCCTTGCTACATGCGATAAACTTATGATTTATCTTTTCTGTGACCATTATACTACTCTGTGTAAATATTGTATTAAAGAGATTGATAATTAAATTATATATCAATACGAAACACTTGTTTTACGATTTTATCCCAACTTTTTCACGAAAAATCTAAGGCGCGGACCCGAACTGCACCTTTATGTTTTCGCAATATTTTCAGAAAATACTATCTAACAAAATGATTTTTGAATTATTTATAATTCAAAAATATATTTTTAATGATACCAGTTTAATTACAAATTACTGAAATATCACCAGTACAAATCACTAAATTCAAAATCATCCAAAGAAGTTTGTTTTAAAGGTTCCTGGCTCTTTCAACAGATGCCTTACTAAGGGCAGCATTTTTCCTTCATACTTTGTCGCTAAAACCGTATACGAAATATTTAATTTACGGCATTTAAAATCAAATAACTTTAATCACAATTTTATTTTAAACGTAGAAAAGTAAGGGGTGTTAAAAGGAATTATTTTAAAGACGCGGAAAAATTAAATATTTAATAAAAAAATTAAATTTATAATTATTAAATATTATATATATGAATTAATGTTATGATTGTAGATATGTGTGGGCCCACACTGACTCCTGGCAACCACTATTTTGAGACCCAGTCCACCACTGTTCTCTCATGGCTTTGACTGCAAATTTAAGAGTTTGGTTTACCTGCTTGACAAAGTAGTTTTCAACGATTCTTATAAATTAACTCTGACAGTTTTCATAGGAAACATACGTGGGGAAAAGAACATTTAGGGGGTTACCTTCAACAGACATACACTTTTACACATTGAAGAAAACTGGAATAATTTGATTTTTAAACTATTGCTTTTAAATAAAAGGGAATTGATTCTATACAATAAATTAATTATATTTCGAAAATATGTTCATAAAGCTGACCAATTTAACTGTTCTGAAATTTTCTGGGCTTTAACCACGTGTTCACGTCTCTGTTGGATTTTATCTAATTATCTAGGAAGAATTTCTTATTTAGGTGGCACATTATGTTGTTCTTAAAAGCAGGGGGGGAATATATTTTCAATTTTGATCAGTAATGTTTTCCCCCGATTAGTAACAATCTCAGTTCTTAGTAGAGATCAGCATATTTTTTTTTTTAATACGGTTATAAGCTACCCATCTACTTGGAACATTTAAACCTTTCACCGGTTTGCCTGTACAGTGTACCCAAAGTTGGCTCTAACTGGTTAGCAATATTTGCTTCCCTTTTCCGGTTTGCCCGTATTTCTAATTCGCGTAACAACACTATTAATATTCTTCAACAGATGGCGTAAGTTGTCCATATTACTGAAATGCTTTCCAACCACTTCTTTCGTCAAAGGGTTGGAAGAAAGATTCCATGCCACAAGAAATTTTGTATGCAGCAAAAAAATGCTTTTTTTGTCAACGTTTCTGGTAAAAAAAATTGACCAGTTAAGGGGTTAATTTCATCTTTCGAATGTGGCCATATTAGAGCTTCAAGAATTCAGGACTATTATTAATAAATTAAAGATATTCATGAATTTGTGCCAGACAAATCAAATATAAAAATTAACTAATGTAACAAATCTAAAACGCAATTAATAATAAATAATATAATAAACATAATTAATGCGAATCTTCCATATAATACTTGAGATATTCACTTTATTTTATGATGTGTCACAATGTATTATGCAAGGATAAGTAACAATGTACAAATACACGATATTTTCAAAAGGTCCCGACCTAGTTAAATTTGCTTCTGCTTATGACACAAAAAAAGTTTCATTTATTATTTAAAAGATCTTTAGGACAATACCAGAAATTAAAGACATGAAAAATAAGTATGGAATATAACTTTTTTTTAAACTGACAAAACAATTTATTGGAAAAAAAAATTTAGCCTTGTAAAAAGCATGCTAACATTTATGGCATTATTTTCCTTCTGAAAATGTTTAGCTAATTTACTTAAGTAGAAGCGATTGAGAATATGGCTCTACACCAGGGGTTCTCAACCTTTTGTCCCCTCGCGTACCCCTTGATTAGTCTTTTCTTTTTCGCGTACCCCCTACTGTCATACCGCCTCCAAAAAAAAAAAAAAAAATCATCCATCTATCCGTAAGTTTTTATCAATAATGTTAAGGACTTAGGTAAGCTTAAGAGTCAAATAACGCAAATTAATGGCATTTGTAGGACTTATTTTTGATTTTATATTTTATTCCGATTTTAAAATAGTATTAGTTAAACGACAAAACAAATAAAAACAGTATTGTAATAATTTCACATTCACTTATAAGGTTAGCTAAAAATTAAACTTCTTAATAATCAGTTATTCAAGTACAATAAAATTTCAATGTGATCCTTAAGCTTGTTTCATGGAGCTGAGTTTTATAAAATTGGGTTCAAATGAAGAAAGACATAATCTCATGTCTGGAGTTGCGCTTATTTCGATATTTATTCTTAATATATGTATGTATAAGACGAGAATGCTCTTTCAACAGTTTGTGAAAGGTATTAAAATAATTTATTGCTTTAATACAGAGTTTTTGGTACTCTTCTTTCACTGCTACCAAGAAGTCAATCAAATTTCTTTTTTAAAATTCAAATTCTAATGAAGAATCAGTGGAAAGTTCAATTAATTTTTCTTTTTCAGAAATTGTTAATTTTTCACCTTTTTGAAAAAACGTTTCGTTGAATGGATTTAAAATCCATATATCTACATCACTGCGCTGAGGAAAATATTGCCTGAATGACAACTTAAGTCCTTTTAAATTTGCTATTATACTAGTCTTCACTTGCTTTATTAATTTAAGTTCGTTCTCAGTTGGACAATTTTCATCACCCGTGACGGAAAATCCATATTTTAAGTATTCGTTAGAAAATTTTCTCTTCTTCGGAGGCGCACTGATTCTCAGCCTTTCAATGTTTGCGACCCGATTTTGAACAATAATTTTCATCGCACCCCCCTCATACAATAAAACTTTATACAATAATAATGCATTTTTAATTACTAACAATGCATTTTTATTTAGTATTGAAAAGTTAATTATTATCATTGTGCAGTACTGTTACAATCCTATTTATAAGTGTATTATATCAGTGTAAATGTGTATTTTGTTTTTTATTATGTCAGAATGTATTTTGTTTTACTTTCCTTTCAGAAAAGTAATAAATTTTTTAAATAATATTTTCTCTCTGATATGCTCGTGTCCCCCATTTAGTGTTATCACGTCCCTTAGAGGGTGCGCCCCACAGGTTGAGAATAGCTGCACTCATGTTTTGAGTTTTTTTTAACAAAATCAATTTTATTTCTTACCTGAACAGGACAATCAGTCGGCCTTTGCACTGCATGATTATCATCTTGCTGATCCACAGTTATCTCCATAGCTGCCAAATCGGTGGTTCGAATTTCAGTTCTAGATACCGATCTCCCAGCTTTCAACCACTTGTCCATTTTGAGAAATCAAACAAAATCGAATTGAAGTCATTCTAAAGATAAGCACTTCAAATTGAGCATGCATAGCCTACAAACACCAGCTTTGTGCCACAAAACAAACCAAACCAATCAAATTAAACACCCATAAAACACAAAGCTTGATTTATATAAACAGTCGTTATTCATTATGCATCCCAATCGAGCAATTAATGATGCCTGCGTTTAATCATGCTTTCAATAAAAACGTCTAAACAAGAATCTTTGAGAGGATTCCGGATTGTTCTCGATAAGTGTCAACTAGAACAAAAATAAAAAGCATACCACACTAGCTCCTAGTGAAGCTACAGCTTTTGCGAACACACTGACGATTCATGCATAATCGGGGCTGGTGAAGACAAAATATCAATCATTTACCGGGTTTTCTTTTTCTTTCCTTTTTTTCTTATTTTGAGCGTAGGTTTTAGACTAGTACAACTTTCACTTTTCACACAAACTTAGGAAAACAAAATACTGTAACTTTTTTAATCTTTTATATTTTTTTGTATCCGCCATTACCGACTTTGATTTCGCGTACCCCTAGGGGGTACGAGTACCACAGGTCGAGAACCTCTGCTCTAGACAAATGAATATATGGCATTTTTTTCCCCAATCGATTTTAGTAGGTTACTGAAATATATCGTCAAAACACTTTATAATAAATTGAAATTAGGTTTGTTGTTATGTGTTTTTGGTAGAATAAATAAAGGACACATATTTCACAAAAATGCTTTTATCTAAAAAATAAGTAAGATTTCATTCACATTGTTCAATTGAAATTTAGACTTTAGATACCCTATTACAATGTTAGTTAAAACTTGTTACTCCCAAGACCAAACAAATAAGTTTTATTTTCTATAACAGGTATTTTTCATTGGAAAAAGACATACGAATACAAGAATGTTAATAATTTTTTTTTTCAATTCCTTCACTACATTATCCTCCACAGAAAAACAAATGTATTAGTTCATAAATTAAAATATTATAAAATAGCCTAAACTTTAAAAAATGTTTCATCATCAGTTAATTTTTGTATATTAAATACAATAAGGAGTTACTTTCAACAAATTAAATTTTACAACCTAAAAAATTGTAAATGTCATGAACTTGAAATCAAAATGGCAAACTTAATGTATATCAAGTTATACAAGAGTCAAAATTTTGAAATCAAAACATATTGAATGTGATCATGAGTTGCAGTGATACTTGCAAAACAATACATATATACAGTGACCTCTCTGTCACAAAGCTTTTTCAGATGGGCACCACTGTAATTTTTTTTAAACATCTAATCATGTCAAAAATCATGGGAAATTAACATTTTTAAAACATCATTAATTTTGTGTGTCTGAAACTGGTCACTTATATATATGATCACTTCCAATATGGTGCCCAAAACAGGATTCTTTCATTCATGCACTGCTGAAAAAACGTCTCTGTTTAAAATGATACTTTTTGGAAACTATTGTATGGTCATTTAACCTAAATGACCAGTTTAGATATTAAAAAACTAATATTTAAAATTTTGTAAGTTAGTTTATTCTGCGTCATGTATTAGGTAAATCACTATTAATGTTATAGTTTGTTTTCCAGTGTATTATAATAATAGATGATAATGATTATTAAATAAAGCACTCATTTTCCAATGGTCCTTGAAGAAACTTTTTCATGCAGCTAATGAAGAAAAAAACAGAGCAAGAAGTTTTTAATTCTCTAATTCCAACATAGGTATTAAAAGTAGTCTTTCCATGTAAATGACTGATAAAATTGGTAATTTTACGTCCTTTTGAAGTAGTGAGGGAGTTGACCACTTCCCTACCCATGGCACTCTTTAGGGAATTCTAAAACTGTGAAGAAAGCAACATCATTACAAATATGGAAATGATTCCACAAGACTTCGATTTAGACAGGGGAAAAAAGCATTAAAGCAAAATTTTCATAAATTAAGAAATATTTAATTTTTTTTCAAAGACATTCACTTTTACAAGTTCCTTTTGACATTTCATCGAATCTTAGCATACTGGGTACATATAAAAAGACAATTGTTCTCTTTTTTTAAAATTAATCATGGTTCTAACATTCTATCTATGTTATCCTATAAATATGAAATACTTTCCAAATGATGTACCATTTTAACCATATTTTTTAATCTTTAATCAAGAGGTCACTGTAATTATATGCTTACATATATATACAAAGCAGTCGCTAGCATTTGTTAAAAACTGGATATTCAAAGGTACATATATACATATATACTCAGAAAGTGCATTATGAAATTGGCAAATATTATATATATATATATTTATATATATATATCAGGATGATTAAAAAAAATCATGATTTTTAACAACATGAATGCATGGTTCACAAAAATTTTTCTAAAAGAAATTAATACTCTGGAATAAACATAATTTTACAGGAATTCAATGTGTCTTTGTAGACCAGTAACAATAAACTCATATATATATATATATAAAAAAAAGAAATTGTAGACAAGCCAACATATAAAAATATTGATTTGCAGCATTACAATTCGAAGTACAAAAATAAAAACTTACAAACTATTTTTAAATTAATACAGTTATTAAAACATTTTAAAATCCTCCTAACAACAAATATTTTAAACTAAATTATCAATAATTTTTTAAGACAGTGACCAGCACTAGAAATTTCAAGTAACAACACAAATTTCAAGAACTGAATAAATTTCCAAGATGAAAATAAAACTTGTTTTTGACACAAAATTATAGGAATAAAATAACAAGATGAAATTATCACATCTTACAAAATATTCTAATATGCAATGCATGTAATTTAATAAAAATTTCTACACTGCAGCACAAATTAAACAAAAACATTTATATATAATTTGCTCTTTTTATAACAAACATTAAATTTTAAAACTTTTCAGTTTTTGGTATTTGAGCTGCATTTCATAGATACTATGTACATAAGTTTGGCATCTTTAGTGTGCAACAATTGTACCACAACCATTTTGTTCCGATTACACAGAAGTTCTTGTAATGCATATACAGAAGTAACACCACATTTATAGAGCTTTCTGATATGTTCTCTAAAGCATATTTTTAAATTTTTAGTTGATGAGTTGGGGAAAATAGCACAACTCAAAGTTGTAAGTAATAATGATTTTCACAAAATCCAATAGTGAAAAATCACTCTTATTCTAACCACAAGTACACATTCATTTACAACTTTTTAAAATACTACTTAAAGGGAATTGAAAGTTAATGCCAGCCCAATATTCCATAGCAAACGAAAATTGACTGTTTAATAAATCGGTGTCCTGATATAAATCTATCACCTCAAATATAAGCTGTTTATTCAACTCAGCCTAAAACTCATACCCTCCCCCCCAGTTTCCAGAACAAAATAAAACCACTTTTAATGTCCTCAGTTGTAATTTCATCTTCGTTTCTTTTGCTAACTGCTACAACTGAATTATCAAAGAAAAACACTCGAGCATTTTTTTAAAATTCAAAAAGACACTATTCAAGAAATAATTAGCAACTATTTGTTTTACTCTAGAAACTTACTAGAAAGAAAGTCATTACATAAGAGATCTCTTGACTCGAAATAAAAATATAATTTATCAATAAATGCTTTGTTATCAAAAAAGGATGAATGAAATTTGATCTCTAATGTAATTAATAGTATAGTTCTCATTTTACATCATATAAAACTGTAAAATGCCAAAATAAACACTTAAAAAAAAACACCATTCATAATTTCCGCTTCAAAATGCATATAAATTTAATAACTTCCAAACATTTTTCCAATCATTTGAAAAACTGAAAATAACAAAATACGAGATTTCCAGTCAAAGAATTTTGTAACTAATTAAATCACTTTTCAGAGGGGTTCAAAAGTATATTGACAGTTTCTTACTATTTTGAGGTACCTAACACATATATAATATATATCTTAAAGCTGCAAATGTTTTAGCTGAACAAATAAAGTACTAAAATTTGCAAAGAAAGGTAGAATTTAACAACACATGGAAGTTAGTTAAATTCAAGAAGTTTCATAGATTAATTAAAATTATCGATTATATTAATATTCTTATCAAGGAGAAGTTTAGAATTAAAACAAGTAAACAATTTAGACTGAATGCACAAATCTTTTACTCAGTGCACTTTCATATACACCTTGAAGTTTCTTCAAAATTTGAAAATTTATGCTCCAGCACAGAAGTTACTTTTGCATATAGAAAGCAAGAATCTACAACTAAATATTAAAAAGCACAAGTAATATATACTATTCACATTTTCCCCAATAAACTAATGTTTATGAAGGTATCAAAAGTAAATAATTTGTAGTCCAAACAACCAAAGTAAAGTCAATTTTTAGTAATATGCACTTTATCATTTAAGTAAGCATATACACACAAATAATTCAGAACTGCTTTAATGAGCATCTTTTAAAATAACTGACATTACAACAATAAAGAAACGATGACATTCAATTTATAATTCCTACAAATAATATAATAAGATTTATTTGAATTAGTTATTATATCACCCTCCAGGAAAAAAAATATTCATATTCGAATATTTTTATTCTCTTGAAATCTATATTTTGTCTCGATCCGTAAAAAATAGCAATTAAGATTTTATAGAAAAATACAAAGGAAGAGAAATTGGATTTCTAAACATTCCTGCACATATTTCGTAAAAATCCTTTTATTTACTAACAGGATACAGAGAGAGCATTTGAATGAAAATGCTGATATTTTAACTCAAAATGCAAAGCAAATGATATTTTTTTCAGAATATCATGCTGAGCAATATCGTTAATAACATTAACCAACAGGTAGAAAACTCGATATGCAACAAAATGCCAATTTGGTGATAGAAAAGACTAAATCCTGGCCTTTGGAAAATTATATATTTCCCTTTGAAAAGGAGGGATTATAAAAATGAAAATGCATATTATATACATTTAAATATTCACAAATAGTCCAGAACTGCAGTATAAAAAGTGTGGCAAAGTTTTCAAATTTGTATTGATTTCTCAGTCATAACCCAAGAAAGTGAACTGAAAATTCGACAACTTAAATCTTAAGATGTGCAAATTACTTTTGTTTGTTCATTTTAAGTGCTAGTATATTTCTCAATTTTGAAATGAAATATTTCAAATTACAAATAAAAATAATCTGAATTCAATTTTTATTTTCATAACCTGCAAACATAAGCACAATTCTATTTCAATTAACTTAGTTAGCTAACAAATTTTATACCAGAATTTTACTATAAGATGCTTTTACATTAAATTCTTTAATATGGTGGTAGTTCCTTCATAACTTTTTTAAAAAAAGACAAGGTAGAGACAGCAATTCCTGCATATCAGCACTCAAAAAGTTTTATTTTCATGAACCTTTATTTAGAAACAGACTAGGAAACCAATTTGTGAAAAGGTTAATTCATTTATAAGTAGAAGTATGGAATAAATGTCAAGTAACTACGAGAGGAAACTTCATTTTATGTGCTAATTAACTTCTTATTTTCATCAAAGATAACCAGGGCCATAAATTATAATATCCTCAGAGTTTAACTTCCTTCAAAGTTTTTCAGACGAACTATTCTGAGAATATTAAACACAAGTATAAAATAATTTTTCTTGAAATAAAATTTTGCATATGTTTTTAATTTAGAAATCTAAGAAGCTTTGTTTCATGCAAATGTAAAGAATTTCCTACAGTCTTGATGTTATTAATAATATCACTTTATATATATATACATATTTCGTATTTGTTTCACTTTTCAATTTTTTGACTTTTTTATAATATCTATTGTGTCTGCATACACTTATTATAAATGCAAACACAATAGAACTAAAAAATAAAAAAAAATGAAATCATCTGACATGACACTAGAAAAGCTTAGTATAAATACAACCCATTTTAGAACTTTGTAAATGGATAATTTATAAAACTTTGAAGTGAAAAATAATTCAAATTAGTGAATAATTTTCCCATGAAATTTTTGCAATAGACTATGTTTTTCAAGATAGGAAACAAACATTAAAGAATTCCCATTATTTTAAAATTTTACAGTTGCATATATTGTGTTTCAAAATGTCCAAGATAACTTACGAACTGAAAAAAAAAAAAGAATGATGATATAGAAAAACGATGCCAACAACCGGGTAAGATGAACGACTAATTTCATACAATAAAATTTATAGGATAGTGTTATTTGCAGGTACAGTCTTAAAAGTTACGGTGTAAAAGTAACTTTTAACTTACTTCTACAGAAGAAAGAATGTAATGGCGGATTCATAATGCCTGCAATTTACTATATGTCAAGAACAAAATTAAATAGATAATTCTTCATGCAATTCTTTACACATGTGTATTGAAATAACCATCAAAAGGTTTTATTTAAAACTAATCAATGGAATAATTCTCGTTTTGTTCAAAAAAAGTCTTTTAAGAATTATATTTCAGACTTTAAATTTTAACCTAATAATGCTCATCACGAATCAACTTATCATGACAATAAAAAAATTAAGAGTTAAAATGCAGGATTAAAAATAAGGCAGCCATAAGAAAAATTTACAAACACAATTGCTTAGTTGAAATCAGTAAAAATAGTGAAAGTATAGAAAAAATTACAGAATATATTTAACAGAATAACTATCCAACCACCATTACTTTTTTGTTGTGGATTCCATAAAGAAGCAATTCACACAATTTATTCTTTCAAAAATAAAACAAATGTGTTAAGATTGATTTTTAGCAAATTAATCTGATAAAAAATAACAATGCGATTATTGCTAAAGACACAGAAACTAAAATATAATTTTCGAAAACCGAATCGTATGAAAATTAAAATTTTTCAAGTGTTGTCAAATAAATATGTAAATAATTTTATAATTTGTTACAAATTATATGAACAGAAAATACATACTTATTTTCTTTTGATTAAACAGATACAAACTTGAACTGTTACTTTTTGTAATGACAGTATTCTAAGGATGGACAGTTATGAGCGTCTCAGATGATGGAAAAAAAAAAAAAAATCAATAACAGGGGAATTATAGTTTATGATAGTTGATAAAATGACCCCATAACATCTATTGTGTTCATAAATAAAAGAAGCAATAAGATATATTTTAAAAAATAAAACATACTTGGGTTCCATAAAAAATCAGAATGGCTCTTGAAATACATTTTGTTTCACTAAATTATACTGTTATGTTCTCTTTTAATCTTTATATTAAAATTTTTGCACAATTAGAATACTTCCATCTACTTTTCATAACTGAAAAAAATGTAATTAGAAAGAATTCTAATATAACATTCTTTAATATTGAAACATTTAAAACACTCAACATGAATATTTTCCATGCTTTTTAAAATGATCTTGCAATGATAGGACCGAGTGCAGCAAGCTCTGTTGCAAATGTGCGTGTAAATACGACTGCAGTACATTATTCAAATGCATAGAACTAAAGTAGCAGAATCAATACTAACAAAAACATGAAGGAAGTTTATACTGAAACAACACTAACTGTTGCACTTTGAATATGGCAACTGCAGCAAACATTCAAAGCAGTAACCTGGAAAGCTCGAAAAACACCAACATAGAATAAATTAGAAGAGAATAGTTTGAAAACATTTCAAGTTCAGACTCCAAACTTTGAATATTGTTTTATTTATTTTTTTACTGCAGAAAACCATGGGAGACTATCCCGATTTTGAAAAAATTGAATATGTATGCAGCAAACTAAAAATGAGAAAATAATCTCCGAGTGAAGGACTAAATACCTCAAAGGACATAATATGAAAATGCTGCTCAGTTATAAATTATTGGAGATAAAAATTAAAATAAAAATGACATTTTTCTTCTCAAAACATAGGTGAAAAAAATTATAAATTTATAATAAATTTATAAATTATTATTTATAAAATGAAGATTCTTAAGGATATCAAACTATTAGTGAAATATATAATTAAAGTGACGGAAACACTTGCACAAGGCACTTGATCAGCGAGACATTGCCTTTTAAAGAAAAATTTTTAACTACCGACTGATCAAGCTGAACGAATTTGAAAAGTAAATGAGGTAAATTAGGTGAAAAGAATGATTCGTATTTAGATGGTAAGTTCAAATAGCAAAATGCATGCCATAATGTTAATATCTTTCGATAATTACATAAATACTTTTTTTTCTGCTTTGGCATATTTAGGATATTTTAGAATTTATGGTGAACAATACCTTTAAGCATAAAGCATGCAATGTTAATTCTAAAGCATGTCAACTGAAAGATACATAATTTCACCACTTTCATTTGCTTCTAACTAAATTTTCGCGAGTTGACAATACCTTAACTTGAAGCCTTTCATAAAATTGAAATATCTCCTTTTTATTAAAATCAAGTCAAACTGAAAATCAAATTTAATTTTAAAAGGTATGCAGAATACATGCATTTTTACATAAAAGATTATATGACACTTTTACACAGCTTTTTGTAAAACATAAACCTCAAATTCTCATATTTTTTCTCCCTCTCAATTAAATCAACAATTCAACAAAAACTTTTCAGTTCATAAAAAAAAAGGTAATTTTAGTTCTCAATTCTCAAATACGCTTCCTTGTTTAGACTGTGCGAAAAGAGGAAAAAATTTAAATGAAACTGCAATACAAATTTAATACTAACTTAATCCTTTCTCTTAATTCAAAACAATATCAAAATTATGGGGCATATTCTTAAAACATTTACTTCGTATTTCTTAAATTACTTAATTTAAACAGCATTACAAATAACAAAACTGCGACATATCAATAATTCTTTTACCACCATAAACTGCAAAGGTTTACTTGGAGGCCTATGACAATTTGTAATTACTACTCATTTGCAATTTTTATATAAGCGCAAATTAAAATTTGGCAAGTTCTCCAAAAAAAGTATGATATGGCACTAGCAGGCTTACAGAATACAGAAATTTAACAGTTGATAAAAAAAGTTTGATATAAAAAAATGAGGTAAATTAAAAGGGAAAAAACTACAGACAAAAATGCAACAATGAATACTATCACTTCAAAATTTCACTCTCCGTATTTTTTAATTGAAATACTATATTGTAGTTTTATTCAGGGCAACAGTTGAAAATGCTGCATATTCAAGAAAAATCTTTTGAATGAGTGAATAAAAATGTAAATGAATAGAAATGGAAGACAATTTACAACTGAAAAACTATGAATAGGAATTATCACTGTAAAGGAATACACAAGAACAAAAAAATGTTGGAATATAGCTTGGAGTGATGAAAAATATGCAAATAAATTTAAAGTAATTACAGACGGAAAATGATTTTATGACAGCTAAATGGATATATTTAAATGATTTCTGCAAATATATGAATAGCATCAGAACACATGCAAAAATAGTTTAACAAGTGTTCAAATGTATGTTTCGCATATAAATATAATGCACTCATAGAAAAGTTTGTTTAATGAGAAAAATCTGATGGTAGATAATTTCATGATTCATGAAGGAACAAAAATTACAATCTTCACTTCAAAAACAGACATTGAGAGGAGTGACCTCCTATTAATCATAGAAAAGGGCCAAATTGGACGTCTTTTCAGTTGCGCTGTTATGTAAAATTAAAAAGAAATGCTTTTCATTTAACTCTGAAAACTAAATCAAGCTAACTAAAACTCGAAGATAGTTTTAGGATAACTAACACTGAAGAGAGGTTATACTAGTGGCAACCTTAACACACTGCCACCCATCTTTTGTTATATGAAGGGGAAAAAAAGCAGTTTAATGAAAGGAAATACACATAAAACAAAACTAATAAAAATAGCACCATAAAAAAAAATCTTACAAGAACTGTATAAAGTAGCAAACGTATTTGTTATCTATGAATTGCAATTCTGTGTATATAATTATTGCCATTAGTTTTCTGCAATTATCATAAATTCTGTATGGTCAAATTCTGAAATCTGTTCCAAAACTCCTGGGTAGTGGATAGTTTCTGAAGTTCATGAAATTAAATCTTCAGCAATATCTAACAAAAAAATTAATATTCAGTGCTACATATTATTCATCAACTAAGAATCGATGAATAGAATTAAACAGAGTAAAGCAGTTCATTTGTAGCAATTATTCAACATATGTGTGCATAATTTTAGATATTAAAAAAGTTCCACAACATTCACTGCATATGCTCATGCAATAAAAACAAATTTCATCCATAATTTTTAATATGTTATTGGAGTTGTTAATTGGTACGCTTAAATACATATTTTGGATAAAAAAAAAGAAACCACAAATAAACCCACCTTTTATATAAAACTTCTGAAGGTGCTGCTTTGATTTGGAGGGGAGGGCTTGCATAACCAGAGAAAATCAGTAATTTTTTTAAAACTTTCATTCATATACATCAAAGACCATGCATAAATTTTTAATCAGCTTTCTTTTAAATTTTTTAATTTTAGAATCATTCATTATACTGAAATTTAAAATGTATAAAAAATTGCAATGGTTTAAAACGCTTACTTTGCAAAATTAGCTATTTAATCTTTTCAAATATATACATTACTGGGAGAGGAAGGTAAACCTATAATATTGAACTTTAGAATGCTTGGAAAAAAAATACAATTTCACATATACAAAGATACAAGAATCATCTACAGGTCAGCCCATACACAATATAGCACACTGTACTATATTTGCCCTTAAGTGTCAAAGTTTCTCCATTTGTTTAATTCAAGGACAACAACTGGACTGGGAGCTAAATGGTAAATACCCTGTGAACCATACAAAATATTTTTCACAAGATTAGGGTAATTTTTCCAGCTAAAACACTACAGCACCTGATTTAAAAAAAAATTGACAAAAATACATTTAGATGAAATATTAATGCCTTAGTAATTTGACAGCAATCTAATAGAAAAAGAAACTTGCACAAATACTCACACAAAATTTAACAGGGGTGAGTAAGATAATTTTCCCTCAACTTTTAACATTCTTTGAATAATCATATCAAAGAAATGAGAAATCTACAGAGTAGTTTATATCAAAATGCTTCCTTCAATTCAAGGCAAATGTTACAATTAATAACTTTAAAATAATATATATGAATAATTTACCTCACATGCTTTGACAATTTTTGATTGAAAACACATAAAATAATTACTACATATACAAATATATGCATAAGTTTGTACATAACAATAATCTCAAGCAGTTCAACAAATTAAGTGAATCCGACAGTTAAAAACAAATTCTAAATAGCAATTATAAATCATAAATCTAGAAAACACAAATATATAAATTATTTGTAACATAAAGTACACAAATTAGTTCTTTTTTGAGAAAATTATTTCTGTTACCAAGTTTCTGCAGTATCTTTTATTAGTTGTAAGACAGTAAGTAGGAATCATATAAACACCCCTGTTATCAAAACATGTAACGTCATTTTGTTTTCATTTGTAAGCACAGGAAAAAGACTAGTAACATGAAATAACTTGTTATATCAAGAATACAATGAAGGCTAATACAGGACAAGTTAGAACACACACATAACAAAAATGAAAATCACATCCACATATACATACACATAGGTGTATATAATGATACATTTCATGTAGTATATCCAGATCACTTCTAAAAAAAATTTTCAAATAGTCTGCCACTCCACCAGAAACAATTTTTTTCAGCATTAAAATAGAATGCATAACTAACTGATATCAAACTTCAGAAAGCATACATTATGCAATTAAGGAAACTTTGATTATTTTGATTTTCTTGTTGGTTGGCATTACACAACAGAAAATATGATTGATTTATATTGTACTGATAGGATAAATATTTTGAATTATGCTTTTTATGAATATCAACATTCTTATTTATAGAACTGAAAACACGCACAATGTAAAGTTTGTATAAAATCTCATAACATCTAATAAGAACAGTAAAATTCAGAAGAAATTTCATTTACTGACAAAATAACCCATCCACTGTAATTTATCAAAGTAAACACGCTTCTTTACATTTAAAATTTTCAGCACTGGCATCAAATTATAGATCATACGATTTAAATTCTTCTCATCATACTTCCATTAATTAAAACCACATTAATGTGCAATCTAGCAATTAGTTCTGAAATTTCAAATTAAAAGTGTTCTGAAAAGGGATAAAAAGAATGTTTCTTGGGTAATAAAATCACTGTCAACTGGAATAAAAAAAATCTAGTATTTTGCACTCTACCTAAAAGACAATACTAAAATTTTAAAGTATTTATAAATGAGCCTTTTATTTTTAAGAATTTGTAACAAAAAATGAGGTCATAAAACTAAAAAGAAATCAAAACTTTTTCTCTTCAATTACATTTGGAGTGAATAAACCTAAATGGAATGTAATTCAGAGCGAAATATGATTAATGATTGAATGAATTTGACCTCATATTCTTGTATACATATTAAAAAACAATGAAATGCCACAAAGAATGGTATAATGACTTGCTTTTTAAGAAATTCGTCACTATAAATAAATTTAAAAAATCTGTTTATTTTATAAAAATGTTTTTGAGAATTACTATGAATCATATTTGTGTTTGATACGTCAAATGCATTACTTTTTTTATAACATTCATATATGAATAACTATCTTTAAGTTAATCTTTCATGATCCACTGAATATAATTACCAATTTTTAAATATATAAAAAAGACGAAAGGCGGTTTAATAGTAGAATTAATGAGAATAATCAAAGTTCCTCGTACCTTCTCTAAAAAGAGAACCCTACAACATGTTTATCATTTTCACATCTTTTGGACTTCATTTCATAGAAATATATGTACATATGTGCATGTATCAGTGTGTGAACAGATAATATATTAATATTATACAAGTAAACATGCAGTTGAGCTTCTGATTATTGACTTAAGTGATGAATAAAATGCATCTTTCAGACTGAACAAGCAAATCAAAACTAATTAAAAAAGAGCAACACAATTTTAAGTGAAATTAACCATGGGTAATAAAACACAGCTCATGTAATGTTTTTGCCACACATATATTTGTTGGATCCACTTTAGTAAAATATGCATAAGGCAATAACAAATGTAATTATAATTTGAGTTGATATTAATACAACATTCATAATTTCTTAAGTAATTATTTTTGAATATAAAACATTATTTTAATATGGTTTTATATACATTATAAACACAGAAATTTGTTCTTATGCTTTGAAATTAATAAAGATGCCTTTCAGCTGGCCTGGGTGAATTCTCACCAAGATATGATTGCCAATGTGGAATGTTCTCAAACATAGTAACTTTTTTGCACTCCTCATTATTCATATGCCAGCTCAAACTTCTACATATATAAGAAACATATGCTAATCTGGCAAGTTCTTCTTTTAAAGCAAGATTTTCTTGTTGAATATTTGAAGTATATCTATGCCAAGATGAACCAAATCCCTCAGAAGAATGAATTTCAAATTATACTCAGATTAATAAAGATAAGCAATAAATTTCCTTTACGTATACATGCACACTAAGAAATTACACGAAAATAAATTATTTTTCAATTTGCTCTAATATCAATTCAACAGGGACAAAAAAAAATCCACATTAATGTGAAATTGAAAAGGAAAATTAACATTTCAACAATGTACAATAAAATGAAATTGAATGCTTTCCTATTTATCACACATTTTGATCAAACAAATGTAAAAAAAAAAAAAACTGCAGGTGGACATATATACATTATGGAAGCAATAATACATTCAGAGGTATTTTGGAATCTTTAAAAAATATCACAACATACAGATCTGTAAAAGCTACTAAATAAATAAAGTTTTTTCCAGAGCATTTTTCTCAAAGAGGAACTGTTTGCAAATGAAATTAGAAAGAAAGCAGACAAGAAAAACATATTTATCTACCATTATATTAGTATATTAACTTGTAATGTTAACTTCAATGCTTTAAAAATAATTTATACATCTGTTACATAAAGCTCAGGAAAATCATAATCAGTGCTCAACTGCCACATAAAACTTTTGATGACTTAGCATTGAAGATTCTTTACAATACAAAGGATGAAAACTCATAAAACAACATAATATACACAAATGCAGTACCAGTGCTTACATACAGATAGGCAGAAACACCATCTGTCTAATCATATACATATATACATACATTTATAAATATACTTCTATATATATTTATAAATATATATATATGTATATACATGCCAGTGCTTGCATATGTACACGTTAATGTATACACACTCACAGTCACACACACATTAATGCATAATTAAAAATGCAAACACAGGACACATTAAATAAATATTGTGCCTTGAAAAGATTATGCATCAGTTTCTCCTCTCAAACGGAGTCTAGCAAAATCTTCAAATATAAGATCATCATCTCCATCATCCAAGCCTGCATCCCTAAAATTTATTAATGAAGCCAATTAATTTTCAAACTGACTAAGATTTACAATGAGATATTGTTACTAACAACCAGATATGATTTTTTTTTTAAATTCCTAAATCAGTTTAAATCAAGCTCAATAACTGTAATTTAACTCAAAATTATAGCACAAAGATAATATCATTCATTCAAAAAATTGATGCGAACACAAGACTTCATGAGAAAAAAAGAGATATACAGACACCTGGGTAATTTTATTAATTCAAAGAAAAATGGCATTAAGTAACCACATCAGTTTCTTTTTCATTAAAAAACTAATAAATAACAGTAAGTCGTGTAACACTTTTAGGATGCTGGTGTACCACAAATTTTAAGCATTGTTGATGAAAAAACAGGAAACGTTTGTATAAAACTTGGTCATAACCATGTTACTTCATCTGACCTTGACCTGCAGTTTTTTCTAGGACAAATTCATAACTGACATAGCTTAATTTCACTTCTTGATCAATTGTTTCACTGCAACCGTTTCATCGTTATGATTAAATGTTACGAAATTGTCCTAAAATAATTTTTCTTTGTGGAGGAAATTTTTGTGAGTTATGAGGATTTGTAAAATGTTGCTTCCATCAGCTTCCAAAACTTTTAACAAAATCTCAGCAACTATTATATATTACTAAAAGAACACAATTTTCCAACACAAAATAATGAATTAAATTCATTATAAATTAATAACTGTTGATGCAAAAATATTACTTGCATTATTTCAATGCTCTGAAACCAACATTAAAAGAAATTAAAAAAAAAATTGTATAGAACACTAGCAGTACCCATACAGTGTTGATCGTGGCATAATGACTTCAACAAAATTAAAAAAAACCACAATGACATAAAGTTTTGAAAAATATAAATATATATCTTATTGATCTCTATATTATTGATTTTTCTTCGCAGCAATGACATTAAGTGAAGATAAGTTTAAAAAAAAAGGCGACAATGAAATTATATGTTGCAAATGATGCTATTAGAATTTAAACTGAGTAAAAAAAATTTTTCATGATTCTAGGAACAACCAGTTGGCTCGCCCGTAAAAATGACGTAATAATTCAGTTAGGCTGGCACAATAAAATTTTCAGATCTTGTTTAAAGTAGTTAATAGGAGAAATTAGATATTTTGAATTAAAACCATCCAATGAAATGATTTCAAATTGAAGTTACAGTACCAAACAAACTGTCATTTTTGAAAAAAAAAAAAAAATTAGTATTTATAAGAAATGATTCCTATAAACCAAAAATGTTAAAGAATGAAAAACCGAATGAAATTTTGAACATTTTCAAATGGACCAATACGGCTCAAAGGATAAAGACAAACATAATTTCTTTGACATTCGTACACATCCAAAATTAATCAGAGAATTAAAAAGAGACAACATTTTCAGTTTCAGGTTTAAACTTTGAAGCCACATTATGTAAATAGCTCCATAAGGTAATATTTCATTTCTTTTTTCAGTTTCCTTTGTCGATTTTTAGTGAAAGTACACGCAGGAACTTGAGGTCAACATGAACATATGTTCTATAACTAGAGATGACGGCCTTTATGCTTGACTATTAAAAATTATATAACAAACAAATTAAAAGCATAATCTATCGACGGCTACAATCGTAGTCACTAAAAGCAAAGGGTGTATGATGTCATGTGCTTTCGGTGAAATGCATACAGGGTAGGCAACATGCGACCTTGGTACGAAGCTGGGATAGAAAAAAGCAAATCATTGTGTGAAAATCTTTCAACTCTTCAGGAAAAAATTAATTAAAATTCAATGGAAAAGATATATTAACCATTCTTGTTTTAAATCTGGGAGAGACGTTTCAGTTATTACTTCAAAAAAATTGAAAAAGATACGTTATTGCAGTCGGATGCAAGAATTTTAGTATGAAGAATGAAAAATTTGCAGGAAAACTGACTATTTTAAAAAATTGCTCAAAAATCAGTAAATTACTTTAGAAGTTCAAAACAAACTTCATAAGAATAAAAATTGTTTGTTCTATCCGATGGTATATCTATTTTTTCTACGATTAGCAGAAACGATACTCTGGACAAAAATGCGTTAAAAATCACCCAAAACACAAAACATTAAATAAAAAAATTACATTAAATTTTAAAATTCGGGCTTTGAGTCACCATTATGACTACTCGTGTACCAAATTTCATGGCTGTAAGTGTGATAGATTCGTCTGAACATAGCGCACATACACAAACATTTTCTTTTATAAGTATAGACCAATGGCAAATTCAATTCGGCCTATTTTGAATTTACAGTAATATAAAATGAATGATAACTTTTCTCAATAAAATGGCAAATTTTAAACAACTAAGAACTAATTTGGACAGATAAAATGTAAAAAAATCCCGCCATTTTTTTCATACTTCATACTCCAGAAATATTTCAATAGAATTTTTAAAAAATAAAAAATTACCATAAGTACTTACGTATCAAGACGAATAAGATCAGTATCAATTCCTTGATTTTCATTATTTTCTGCATTGGTTATAGCACCTGCATTTCTAGCTGGGAGTGGAGGAGGTTCATCTGCTGGCTTAGGATGCATCAGAATAAATGGCAATTCTGCAACTAAATCACTAAAAGAGTAAAAACAGTATTTTTATAATTTGAAAAACATCCTGAGTACTGATATATGATTTATGGAAGTAATGCAAATTGGTATCTTCTTTCATCTAAGTAAATTAAGACTGAAATTAATATGGTTCAGGTCATTTATAATTATTAAACCAAAATATTTAATCAAGGTACAGACACAGAGAGAAAACTAAAAAATCCCCTAATCAATTTTAAAATCAAATTTTAACACTTAAATTTTCTGTATGTTCCATGTTAATGCCATGTTTTCTGGATTTTAAGTATGAAACATTTACTGGCATCATTTTATAACTTACATCATTAAAAATGAGTAAAATAATAAAAGGATAAGTGAAAAGATACATGCTATATTCAGCATCTACCTTTAGTGATTAAAAATATTTATATGTAATTTATACATATAAGGAGTGGGAGAATAATATACTCCAGGAAAAAAGAATTCAGCCACAGATGAATTAATGCCTTCCAAACATACATGCTTACAAATAACCAATGGGATTGTTCCCCCTTCACATTTTTCCTATACTCCCATACAAAGATGTCTCTTACATATTAGAATCTTTTATAATAATGAACACTACAATAACTACATCTAGCTACAATAAGAAATTGATATTTTGATCAGATATAGGCTTTTATAATAACGAATAAAAATATGCATTGAAAAATGAATTAATGGTGCAGTGAAGCTGAAACAAAAGTAAACTAGAAGTCATGAAAGGCATGTTTCTGACCAATTATTCAAACCCTTTGCTCTGTTTTGTGACAACCAGGACTACATGTTCCAGGAAGTGGGCGGGCTTTTAACTGAAATCGATTTAGCTTGTTGAGCTTTTTAGTTATGTTCACAGACCGATATAATCATAAAAATGTTCTTTTTTGGACACAGGAAAGTCCAATATAAGATTCTTCAAAATCTCAAAGATGAATTTTTTTATGATTACAATAATTTCTCTTTGAATGCTTATTAATATATGAAAAAGTAAAAACATACAATCCCAATATCTACACATAAAACATGCGACATATAATAACATATACGTAGCAATTCTAGACCAACACTGAGTTTTTCACCACCCAACTTCATTAATACTCTGTTTTACTTGACATTTTCTGTATCATTTTAATAATTTGCTTCCAAAATGTGTCTCAAAATTTAATGAACAAGTTTTTTCCTAAGTTTGCATTGATAAGAACCTTATTCTCATAGGAAAGCATAACAGGAAACAAGATAGGTGGATATGCATGCCACAGTCGTGCCTTTACGTCTCTTCCATTTACTGCAAATTGTGTTTTCACTCATGTACACTATGGGATGAACTCATAAAAAAAAGCTTGAAATGAGATTTCATTTGCCATCTATTGGCAGTACAAAAATTTGTCATTAAAGCATTTTAATTACCATATTTTTATCGAAAATCACGATATTACCACTCTTAAATGTGCACATTATTTATATAATAACAACTAAATTGAGAACTATTTTTTCCCCTCTGTTTGCAGCCATTCGTAGAATTGCTACGAGATGGCGCAGTCAGAATTCAGTCAAGATTTTAAAAACAGTCTTTTAATCACATTAAGTTATTTTTTTATTCCACCTAATATCATAAAAAGTATTAATACGATGTTAAACATCGTTGATATTCTTTTTTTGGATTTTATTTTCGTCATATTTAAAAATGTATTGTAACCTTCCATCATTTGTTTATATTCTGCATTAAGACAAACTCAAATCCTTCAAGATTTCGTTCATTTGAAAACGGCATTTCTAACTTTATTTATTGCAATTGTTTGCATATAAAAAAATAGAAACTTTATTATAAAAATGAGAACAATAAATAAATTATAATTTCATAATGCAAGCATTTAAAAATAAATTTTGCACTCTAGGTAGGGAAACAATTACTGAAAAATAGTAACAAATTTTGGATACAAATATCTTCATTCTTCATTTTGATTAACTTTTTTAAACTATTAATTCATGAAGTTTAAAAGAAAATTATTTTGCAAATCGGACTTTGATTTCTTAATTCTATAGGTAGATACAAAAAATCTCTTTTTTTATCTTTTGCCAAAAAGACTCTGTTGATTTTGTACATTACATTACAAAATCTCATCTCCATTATTTATTTAATTGTATAAATTATTATTCTAAATGAAAAACAGTCAGGTTTTTTATTTTTAATTCTAAAGTTTTTACTATACTAAGTTTAATAATTGAGAACATATCTGTTCTTGCCATACAATAAATTTAGAATAAAAAATTCATTAAATTATGTGATAACCTATTAAGCGTGACAGGTACAAATATTTAAAAGCAAGTCAAATAAGAAAGTGTATTATAATTTCTGCGAAAAAAAAAAAAAAATCTATACACAGACTGAAAATACTCCTTGATTTATTTTTGGAAGAGAGAATGTTATTTTAAAGGACAGGAGTACAAAAGCATACATGATAAAGATCAGTGCTGAAAAACAATGTTAAATTCCACATACTGGAAAATAATGACAAACATACACACTATAGGAGTTATAAATCAGTACTAGAAAACATTGAGCGGGGAGGGGGAGAGAAGAAACATGTACCTTTTATAACATTTTGATTAATTTCTGAAAAAATAAAAAGACTTTCAATATAGTTTCTGAATGTCTTTGTGTAAGAAATTAAACAATATCATAATTTGACAACTTTCATTGAGAGAAATACATGGTTTAATCTGAACTCTTATAGATATTTATGCCATTAATTTTTTGTGAGAAATAAACAAAATAGATATTCCAACAGATGTCAATATCCCAAAAGCCTTTTCCTACTCTCTCCACTTGCTTTAGAGACACATAATACAGTTTAATCAATAAAATAAGTGAAATATTATTTAAAATAGTACAAAATATGCAAGATTAAATTTGTAAGGAGTATTTCTGATATTTAACACATGAAATATTCTTGTAGAGGCATTAAAAAACTTTTTATGTAAACGTTAAATAAAATCATAGTTTTACTTACACGAAAAGGACCCAAAAATTGTTGCCCTCTAAAGTGGAGCCGAAATTTTGAGCCAAAACAATTATTGTGCATTTTGTGATGTTAGTTGATGTTATTTATTATGATGACAAAGTTTTTATTCATTAGTAAAAAAAATTTTAATCAACTGAACAGTTCTTATTTCTACTAATAATTGCTATAAATTATCTTCCTTTGATTACTTTGACTTTTATTTACCTTCAAATAAAACACGTAATAAATAATATAGTCTATGAAAGCAGAAAAACACAAAATTAAAGTAGTATCTTCCTTTTTTCATCACAAGAAAAGAATTGTGTAACATCCTGTTAGGAAAAAGATAAATTAATCATAATATATTGTATTTACCTTTTCTCGGTTTTTCCTGACCTAAAGTTTTCAAATGTACGCGATAAACGCCTACATAAACAAAAGCGTAGTTCGCTTCTGTTCATTCCCCGAGAAATTGTTTTTATTAATCATTAAACACATTTCTCTTAATCTATAAACATATCAGTATTATAAATAATAAATTAAAGTTCATAATCTCGTGCTGTATTAGTTTTGTGCAAGATTAAATTATTTTTAGATGCGATCATCAAATTAGCATGAGATTCGATATTTATGATTCCGAGTCGTAACTGACACATTGTATGCAAATGATTATGCAAAATTTTCTCACGTGATCGCCAGAAGATTGTATAAAAGCGGTTGCAAGCATTTTGTTTTGCTTTTTCTCTCTTTGCTTTCGCTCACTGGCTGATTCACGCTACTGTTGCTCAAATGAGCATGTAAATATTATTCTATTTTTAAAGTTGTAATAGTAACTTTGTGCTTTTATATATATTTTTTTGCACTTAAAGGAATAAATGCCGTTAGCTGTAAATAGTGTTGATTCTGATTTTAATCAACTAAAAGTTGTTGCATTAAAAGTCATATTAGTATTCGATTAGATTTAAAGGCCATTGCGTGATTATAGTTTTTCTTTGAAGTAAAAATTCAGCCAAAGTTTTACGTAATATTTTTCAAAGAGATAGAAATCTCATTACATCCATTACTCTGACATATCACTATCATTTTTATTCAAATCATCATTGCAAATATCATTTTCATTTAAATTCAGATCATCACTGCATAAAATATCACCGTCATTGTTAGAGTTTTGACAATTACTTTCACAAGAAAAAAATCTAGAGCATAAAGAATTTTTTAATTTGCATGTACATTTTTTTGATTAACATGCAGTTTTAACATAAGCACAAGAGATGTGTTTTTGCAAAAAATCTGGTGTAATAGAAATAGTACTCCACTGGACAGAAATATTGTTATCACATATAACCCATCCATGTGCAGATGGGCTAGGAGTATTGATATAAGGAAATTCTCAATTATCTGGAAAGCTCAACTAACCGGAAAAATTAGAAAAAGGGGTTTTCTAAAAATTTTACATCCACGCTCCAAAATTTAGCATGCGCACCATTCCATTCACGTGAACAATTTATTTCTGGAATGCAACAACGTCCACTCCACAAGGAGGGGGCGTAGAATGAAAAAAAAAAAAAAA